>PVJS01021486.1:0-31453 GCA_004027185.1 Glis glis
CCGGGTCGGGCCGGGCCGCTCCGAGTGGCCGCGCGCGGGCTGGAGCGGGCGGCGCGCCTGTGGAGCGCTTGGGGCGGCCCGGGGCTGAGCATGGAGCAGCGCGGTGGAGGTGAGGGGGCCGGGGCTGGGGCGCCCCAACTTCCGCGCGGTGCTGTCGGGTAGGGAGGCATTCCTCGGCCGTCCCCACTTCTTGGATAGGGGGTGGACTCTTCAGGGTGGGTCGGGGGCTCCCGGCTTCCTATCGCGGAAAGGGAACTCGTGATCCCAGACTTGATCCCTCTGGACTGGCTCTTGGAGTTTGGGAGGGGGAGAGACTTTCTCTAACTCTCCACCCCTCAAAACTGAGATCTGTGAGAGCTGGGACGTCGGCCAGACGCCTCTCTGGCCCTGGCTGAGCTCCAGTCCTCCAGCCCACTGGGGGAGGGGGCTTCCCTTTGCCCGAGTGATTCCTCAGGAAGTGCTAGGGAGAACGAGGGGTTCCCATTCCCCAAAGCCACAAACGCATTTCTCAAAATGGAGCCTCGCTTGCCCCTCCTTCTCTCTTGGGCTCCAAGAGAGGGAGCCCAGCCGGCTGGGCCTGGTTTTCCAGTGCCCGGCTCTCAAGGCCCAGCTTTATGTCCCTCCGGATTTAAGAGCCCTTGGCTGCGTGGGTTCAGCCACCCACTCTGGGTCAGCCTCTGTCTCCTGGCGCCTAAGCCTCCTGGCCTCTCTTCTTTGTCTCTTGTCTTTGGGTCTCTGGCTTTCTCCCAGTCTGTCTGCAGCCGCCCTGTGCTGCCTGAAGTGGGAGGTGCACACAGAAGCGACTGCCCCTTCCCCACTCTTCTCTCTGTGCCCTGGAATGGACACTGAGGGGGGATGGAGGGGTGAGCTTTGCTCAGGGCTGGGCCTTATGGCATAACCTCAGCCCCTGGCCCTGCAGAGGGGCCTGTGGTTGTGCCCAGAACCCAGCTCCCCGCAACTTCTCCCTCAGTCTGGTCTCTTTCCCTGGTTCTTGTCTTTCCATTGGTGGGGGGGCTAATGGAGCACAAGCAAGAAAGAAGGGGAGCAGCTGGGGCAAAGGAGTCAGATACTGTTCATCTCCCCTCTTCCCACCCCCAGAGTGAAAAAATCAGACTCTCACCCAGGTAACCCTGCATGCCACCCAGGCCCCCAAGCACTCCCACACACGCTCACATTCATCCAGACTCCTTCCTACATACTTATACACACTCATTTTCCTACTCACAAAGTTGTGTAAGATAGACACATAGGAGTTCACACATAAACTCACAGGAGTTCACATATAATCTTGTGTACACTTGATTGCACTGATACATCTATCTCAACTCTCATAGAGTCACATGCATACACTACACATTCACTTGTTAAATATTCATTTGCTTTTATCTACTCTGATAATGAGCCCTTATTTACACACACAGCTTTGTAATCTTAGACAAAGGTAAGATATACACATAGAATTCACATATACACTCACATATGTATGAATGTATTGAGGTATCTGTCCAAACATACATATATTCACACATACATGTTTTCACATACACACATTTTCATGTACACACACAGTATTCATTTTCATGCTCCTGTGCATGTAGTCACACACAAGTAAAATATATGCACTCCTACGCCCATGAATTCTTTGTCCACTTCTTGGCCCCTGCTCTGCCTGATGACTTCAGCAGATGCCTAATTCCTGGTCGTCAGCGGCCTCAGCACTGGGAGGGAGTTCCGGGTGGAGGCTTACTGTCCCTTTCCAGGAAGGAGTAGGGCCTTGGGAGGTGGAGCTCTCCAGCCTGGGATTCAGGCAAGTGAGGTTTTGGAGCAGCTAGCTGAGGTGGTAGGCTTCTTGCCTGTGTCCCCTAGGGGTAACTCTGGAGAGTAGATAAAGCTGGAAGATTTCACAGAGGTTGGCAGTAGGGCAGGGCCTATACAGGCTCCTTTGGGCCTGACAGATTGGCTGTGGAGAGGCTAGGAATTGTCATGGAAACAAGCATGAGCTTGCATCCACCTGAGAGTCAGGAGACCCCAGAGGGCTCCCTAAGAGCTGTGGGGTTCCTGTCTGGCAAGCTCCACCCTTGCCGCCTCTCTGTCTGGGAGAAACTGAGGCCCAGCAGGGGGAGGCTGGGCTCTACCTGGCCTTGGCTCTTTGTTCCCTAATTACCATCTGAGTCGCTGATTGTATCCCCTGATGTTGCCTCTACCCAAACTGCCCTGTAATGAGGCCACCTGTCCCGGGAGAGCAGGCACCTCTGCTGGGAACTGGCAGAGAGGGCTCCCTGCCTAACCTGAGTCCTGACCTCTATGGGGGATACAGGTTTGGACTTCTGCCTACGTCTCCACTGCCAAGTGGTCCTGTGTAACCGCCCAAGCCCTCATCATCTCTGCTTGGTGAAATCAGTCCTTAGCCTTGTTCAGTCCAGCCTTGGGCAGCAGTCTAGGACCCAGAGAGAATTGAGATTCATGCCAGTACTTGGAGGGAGAGCATCGGGGCTTGTTATGGATGTCAGGGGCCTGTTTGTTCTGCTTGGGGGATTAGCAGAGAATCTTGTGTTGGGATGGGGCACAAGGCGGAGGGACTCTGACACCACTGCCCTGTTTGCAGGTTGCCCTGGAGGCCTTTGGCCAGGCCCGAGCTTCTGCTGCCATGGCCATTGTGCACACTCTGCCAGTACCACTGGAGCCCGCTCCTGAGGCCGCCACTGCCCCACAAGCTCCAGCCATGGGCAGCGTGAGCAGTCTCATCTCCGGCCGGCCCTGCCCTGGGGGCCCAGCTCCTCCCCGCCACCATGGGCCCCCGGGGCCCACCTTCTTCCGCCAGCAGGATGGGCTGCTACGGGGCGGCTATGAGGCACAGGAGCCACTGTGCCCAGCTGTGCCCCCCAGGAAGACTGTCCCTGGCACTAGCTTCACCTACATCAATGAGGACTTCCGGACAGAGTCACCCCCCAGCCCAAGCAGTGATGTTGAGGATACCCGAGAGCAACGAGCACGTAGTGCCCACCTCCGTGGTCCCCCACCAAAGCTCATCCCTGTCTCTGGAAAGTTAGAGAAGGTAAGGACCAGTCCCTTTTAGGGAACCTCAGTGGAATCAGGAGCTTCCCCCCAATCTCTGCAGGGAAACTGGAATTTGGAAGCCTATTTATGGGAAAGATGTGGGCTCCAGATTCACCAGTCCTGGAAGTCCTGGATTCTGATCCCAGCTCTGCCTCATTCTGGCTGTGTGACCTCAGGAAAGTCACTTAACCTGCCTGAGCCCCATTTTCTGTTACCTGTATGGTTAAGATAATAGGCCTATCCTTTATAGGCAGTTATGAGAACCAAACCAAATAATGCTTAGCATAGTGCCTGGGACCTAGCAAGTACTCAATAAATGTTGGTTACTTAAATTGTTATTACACAACAAGGATGAGTTTGACTTTAGACAAGGCCTTTAACCTTGCTGAGCCTCCATTTCCTCATCTGTAATATGGGGATAGTGATAATATTTTATTTGTGTGACTATTGTAATGATTAGAAATGAACCTTTTGAGTCACTTGACATAAAGTTGACACTCAGAGGTCTTCTACTGGTGGTAACAGTTGTTAATTTATGGGGTTGGGGATCCAGATTGGGGGGCAGGGAGTATGGCAGGGCTTTGAAAGACCGCACAGCTCATCCTCAGTGTCACATGGCACCTCGTTTCAGAACATGGAGAAAATCCTGATCCGCCCAACAGCCTTCAAGCCAGTGCTGCCCAAACCTCGAGGGGCACCCTCCCTACCCGGCTTCCTGGGTCCTCGGGCTGCCGGACTGTCTGGGAGCCAGGGCAGCCTGACACAACTGTTTGGGGGCCCTGCTTCCTCCTCCTCCTCCTCTTCCTCCTCTTCTGCTGCCGACAAACCCCTGGTACTGAGTGGCTGGGCTAGCGGCTGTCCATCGGGGACTCTGTCCGACTCTGGCCGGAATTCCCTGTCCAGCTTGCCTACCTACAGCACAGGGGGTGCCGAGCCGGCCACCAGCTCCCCGGGTGGACACCTGCCCTCCCACGGCCCTGGGCGGGGGGCGCTGCCTGGGCCAGCCCGAGGGGCTCCTACTGGGCCCTCCCACTCAGACAGTGGCCGGTCCTCCTCCAGCAAGAGCACTGGCTCCCTAGGGTGCCGCACAGCTGGGGGACTCCTGTGCAGTGGTCCTCGGGCCTCCCCCGACAGCAGCTCCTGTGGGGACCGCTCCCCACCGCCCCCACCCCCTCCTCCCCCTTCGGACGAGGCCCTGCTGCACTGTGTCCTGGAAGGAAAGCTCCGAGACCGGGAGTCAGAGCTGCAGCAGCTGCGGGACAGTCTGGATGAGACTGAGGCCACCATGTGCCAGGTGCGGTCAGCAGTGATATTGGGGTGGTGTGGCAGAACATCCAAAGGTCCCGGGAATGTGAGGGCAGTCACAGTGTGACCTCCCCACCAAGCTGTCTGCATAACCCACAGTGACAAGGAGTCAGTACCACGATGTATCATCCTTTGGACTTGAGCAAGTTACTGAAACTCACAGAGCTTCAGTTTCTCCATCTATATATGGGGATGTTTCTGGCCCCATAAGGTTACGAGAGTTAAATAAGGCAAAGTGTATAAAGTGCTTAGAATAATTCCTTGCACCTAGGCCGTGCCATATAAGAGGTTGCTGTTATTATGGTTGTTTCTATTATTACCATAAAAGCCATGGTTACTTTTGTTCTAATTATTACTGATTTTTTGGACTCTATCCTCCCCGAGCCCAGGCAGTGGGGAGTCGGGGTGGGCTCAGGGTCTGGGGAACCTGCACAGGACCAAGCTGCCTTCTCACCCACAGGCGTTTGGGGAGCGACAGCGGCACTGGCCACGAGAACGTGAGGACTGCACGGCCCAGGTGCAGCAGGCCACACAGCGGGCCCAGCGGGCCCAACAGCTGCTGCAGCTGCAGGTGTTCCAGCTACAGCAAGAGAAGCGGCAGTTGCAGGACGACTTTGCGCAGCTGCTGCAGGAGCGCGAGCAGCTGGAGCGGCGCTGCGCCACCTTTGAGCGGGAACAGCGGGAGCTTGGGCCTCGGCTGGAGGAGACCAAATGGGAGGTGTGCCAGACTGGGAAGGGCAGGCGGGTCACACTGCAACACACCCCTCAGCCAGCCACCCTGGGGTGCCTGCCCTCCCTCACCTCTGAGATGAGGACCCCTCTGATCTCCCTTTCTGGGTGGGGCTCTCTCGTGCCTTCATGTTAGCTCTCCTTGGTCTGATCTGGTGCCCATGTAGCCAAAGGCACTGCCTTCCCTATGAGGTGGGTACTGTTCCTAGTCCCATTTTAGAGATGAAGAAACTGTGGCCCAGAAAAGCTGGAGCCCAGGCGCACACAGTGGTCCTAGCAGTGGCGGAGTTAAAATTTAAACCCAGGCAGTCTGGCTCTGAGGTCTGTGTTCTTACCCAAGACTCTGTGGGGCCTCTCACCTGCACAGTGGCCCTGCCCTTGATTGCTCCCATCCCACAGTACCTGCCACCACCCGATCCCCAGAGCTGGGCGGTGCTTCCATATCTTCTGATGGTTTGACAGCACCAGCTCTGAAGGAACAAGAGCTGGTCTGTGTTCCCCTTTAGCACTTACTAGTTGTATGACCTTGGCCATGTCACTAGACTCACCCCAGTGTCTGCATCTGTAGAATGGGGATGATGATTGCCTGACCCCCACCATACAGCCCCTCTCACCATTCTCTGTCCATCTCCCACCCCCAGGTGTGCCAGAAGTCAGGCGAGATCTCCCTGCTGAAACAGCAACTGAAGGAGTCTCAGGCAGAGCTGGTCCAGAAGGGCAGCGAGCTGGTGGCCCTGCGGGTGGCACTGCGGGAGGCCCGGACTGCTCTGCGAGTCAGTGAGGGCCGGGCACGGGGCCTGCAGGAGGCAGCCCGAGCCCAGGAGCTGGAGCTGGAGACCTGCTCCCAGGAGCTACAGCGGCACCGCCAGGAGGCTGAGCGGCTCCGGGAGAAGGCTGGGCAGTTGGACGCCGAGGCTGCTGGACTCCGGGAGCCCCCTGTGCCACCCACCACCGCTGATCCATTCCTCCTGGCAGAGAGTGACGAGGCCAAGGTGCAGCGGGCGGCAGCTGGGGCAGGAGGCAGCCTGCGGGCCCAGGTGGAGCGGCTGCGGGCAGAGCTGCAGCGGGAGCGGCGGCGGGGCGAGGAGCAGCGGGACAGCTTTGAGGGGGAGCGGCTGGCCTGGCAGGCCGAGAAGGAGCAGGTGATCCGCTACCAGAAGCAGCTGCAGCACAACTACATCCAGATGTACCGGCGCAACCGGCAGCTGGAGCAGGAGCTTCAGCAGCTCAGCCTGGAGCTGGAGGCCCGTGAGCTCGCTGACCTGGGCCTGGCCGAGCCAGCACCCTGCATCTGCCTGGAGGAAATCACCGCCACTGAAATCTAGGACTCTGCAGTGAGCTCTACCAAAGGGGGCAAGAGCCATAGGTCCACTCAGGCCCCTGGGATCTACAGATCATCCCCAAGTCTAAGAGTCTCAGAGCTGCTTGTCCCCTAGGATGCAGGCCTCTGGCCCTCTGCTAAGAACTCATGTGGCCCTGTGACTTGGAGAAGCAGGGTCCTCAAAGGTCCCCATATTCACTGTCACCCAGAAGCTCCTACTACTCTGCCCATTTCACTCCCCAGCTGCTTCCAGTGCCACTCTGCCAGCCCGCTTGCCCCAGGTGCTTGCCAGCTCACTCCAGCCAGGGGAGCTGGGAAGAAGGGGCTCCCTCAACTCCACATTGTTCCTACCCCAAAGCCAGAGAGAGCCAGATGGCACCAGCTGCTCCAGATGTGCCTGCCCCCACCCTGCCCACGTTGGGGACAGGGCTGGGACTAGGGTCTGATCCCCATGTCCCAGCTCTGCATCCTCCCTCCTGGGCAGAGGGAGCTAAAGTCAGACCAAAGGAAGAACTCAGAAATGTCTTTTGTTTATTTGTTTGTGACCAAGCAGCCCCTCCTAACACCTAGGTTTATGGCCTCATTTTTACTTGTATATTTTTCACACTGTAAATTTCTTGTACAAACCCAAAGAAAAAATTAAAAAAATTTTTTGGTTGTTTTTTTAAAAAGTGTGCTGGATAAACAGGTGCAGGAGGAACTTGTTTGGTCTCCATCCCCTCTTTGATGGCTACTCTTCTACCTCTTGCTTAGCTCTTCTGGGGAAGAAGGGTAATAGGGAAGAACAAATCCAGCAGAAAGTCTGAAGTCCTAGTAACCACACGTGAAATTGTCTCGGTGTTTTAAGGACTAGAAAAACTTTCTATCTTGTCCCTTACATTGAGTGCTGCTTGGGACTGGGGGATGGATGCACTGACTCCTTGAGAGCTCTCAGTCTATGTGCCTCAATGCTTGGGGGGCGAGGGGGTAACATGAAGAAGTGCCCACCAATCCCAGGCTTTGGGTTTTTCAATCCCCTCCCTGTCTTGGGAGTTCAGGGGGGATTAAGTATAGGTAACACAACCTGCCAGCTAACACCTTGTCACTGGACACCAAGTTTATCTGGAAAGGGCAAGGCCTTCCTGATAGGTAAGAGGGGAGAAGGGAGAAAGATCCTAGCCTTCAGTGGAGCTCAGAGTAAGCAGGGCAAGCAGGACTAGAAAGTTCCCGAGTCCTCATGGATTCACAGGAGAGGTCCTGAGGAGACAGCAGGAGGACTGGGGGTCTGGGAGAATCTGAGGTCAGTGGGAGGGATCATGGGAAAGGTGGGGGGAATCTGGATTTAGTCTGGGCGGCCTGGAGGGTTGGGGAAGGGATTGGGCTGGGAGTCCTCTGGAGGAGCCTGGCATCAGTAGGAGGGGTCCAGGCCTTCATGGGAGGTTCTGGGAAGCAGTGGGAGGGAGCTGGAGTGGCATCAAGGGGTTGGCAGGCAGAGGCATGGTCAGGAGGAAGGCACTGGTCAGTGAGGGCTGATGGGTCAGCAAGTAAGGGCAGCAGGCTGGACCCTGGGACCCTGACCACAAACTCCATGGGCTCCCGAGCCTTGTTTCGATATGCCCTTCGGATAGTGTCCACTGCTCGCTGGTGGGTCACCTGCTCCAGGCTCTCTCCATCCACTGCCACCAGCTCGAAGCCAGCCTGGGATAGGGGTGGGAGAGTCACAGCCCTCCCTCCCCAGGTCACCCCACCCCAACACCTAACCTGAAGGCAGTGTCCTCTCACCTCCACCAGCTAGGACACTCCTCCCCCAACCGTGCAAAGGATGGACAATGGGACTTTTGTGCCTGAAGCTGTTGGGGGCAGGGTGGGGCCAGACAATGGCCCTTTGTCCCTTGGGATGGAACAGGATGGGCCGACCTCAGGCCCAGGCTAGCACAAGGGGACAGACTCTCCCCTAGGCCTGCTCATCCTGCTCGCTTGACCCCTGTGCCCCCAAGCCTCCTCCCAGGACTGGGTCTGAACATGCCTGGCTGGCTGGTGAGCATGTAGCTCTGGGCCCAGGGAGTGGCCTGGTGCTTCACCCACCTGCAGGGACCCGCTCAGGAAGGCAGCGCCCCCTGGGAAGATCTTCTCTATCTTCACCATGGGCTGTACCTTGGACTCAATGCCCCCTGAGATGCTGATGCCTAGGAGGGCCGAAAGCATTGTGTGACAGTGCAGCCACCCATGCCCTGAGCTCCCAGGAGGAACCTAAGACCCCAGCCCCAAACCCAGTGCCCCCAACTTCTCCCAAGCCCTAGGTTCTGTTACTACTCAACTCCCAATCCTCCAGATCCCAACTCTCCAAAACTAGATCCCTTCACTATACCCTCCTACTCTCAATTCTCTTCCTAGACCCAGGCCCTAGAAATCAGGTCCACCAACCTCCCCCAAACCTAGGGGTCCGCCCTGCCCGGCTCAGTCCCACCTGGACTCACCCAAGGACTGCTTCATCTTAGATAGCGTGACTGTCCTCAGCTCCCCACTGGGGGCCTTCATGGCTGTCCCCTCCACTGGCCCGCCAGTTCCATTCGACGGCCCTTGCCTGGCCCCGGCCTTGGCCACCTGCCCATCCAGAGGTCGTGGCAGAGGGGGCCTGGCCTTCCGAGGCTTGTGGTAGTGCCCGTTGGCTGCACTGGAGGTGGGGATAGGTGCAGGGGAAGGGGAGCGCCTGCGCCCAGGGGACTTGCCCCGACCCCTGCTGCGGCTGCGGCTGCGGCTGCGGCTGCGGCTGTGATTCTGGGCTGGGCACTGGCTCTGGCTCTGCTGAGGGTCCTCTCGGTTCAGGGGCTCTGTCAGCAGCCAGTTAGGCCGAGGTGGCCGGGGAGCCACGGGGGGTGGCTGCGGAGGGGGTGTGCATGGGCTTCGGCGTGGGGCGAAGGCATCTACTGGCACGTCTTGGAGAGGGGGGATCCCTTTATGAGGGTGGCAGGGGGCAGAGGCACTCAGGGAGACCTTGAGTCCCCCCAGCCGTTCCCTCAGCTCCCCATCATCCTCCTCGGAAAGGCCATTCATAGGCAGCAGGTAGAAGCCTCCACGGCTGTCTGGGGAAGAGGCCAAGGTCAGGCTGCCGGGCCCAGCTCACCCTTTCAGCCCTCGCCTGGCCCTTGCCTTAGTGTGGGGCCCATGAGAACCAGGTCTGGGTTTGTTCAGACCCAATGCAGTGTGTCAAGCAGTCAGGGACACTGCCCCCTGGGACAGAGGGACAAACAGGGTCTATTATAATAGTATTTTAATACTTTCTATTGTAATACAGTTCTACTTTAATGTATATAAGAATATGACTGGCACACCAAACTGATAATTTCTCCAAGATTACTACATATAACGAGGCTCTGTTTAAAGAGCGAGAGGGTTGAAAACCAACTGTGAAGTGAGTGATGGAACAGGCAGAGAGCAAGTGTGATAGGAATGGTTCTGGCGGACGGGGGCTTTCCTTTGGGGAACTGCAGTGTGCCTCTGAAGCCACACCACCATGCGGGGGCAGGGAGGGAAGGCCCGCTCTCCTTCTCCTATCTCCTTCTCCTAATGTCCCCGGGGTGTGGCCCTTCCCTGGGCTCTGGGACTCTGACTGACCAGGCACAGGGGTGATGAGGTGACGCTTGGGTGGCGTGTCCTGCCGGGCTGGTCTCAGAGCAGGAGGCCGCACTGGTTGGAAAGAACAGGTCAGAGGCAAGATAGCACTGCCAGGCTCCCGACCAGCCAGCAAATGGGCTCAGCAACTTCTGCTGTGCTTTCTACTGTAGGATCCCCCCCACACACACACATGGGGTTCAGGACCCAGAAGCCCTGCCCCCAACTGCTGACCTGCCCTGCTCTTGAGTGCCTCAAAAGCCTCCAGCTCCACAGGCATCACCATGCTGTCGAAGCGGCCCAGGTCAGTGGGGGCCACCACACTCCTAGGGAAGGCAAGGGAGGTGGGGTGGGCGGGGCTCAATTCTGGAGGGGCCGGGGGAGGAGCTTCAGCCCTGGGGACAGGATGTTGGGGGAAGTATCGGGACCCCCTTCCCACCAGTCAAGCCGTCCCCACCTGATGTCTCTTAGCAGCAGCAGCTTCTCAGGCTTATCTAGAATGGCCAGTAGGGGCCTCACCAGGTCCTCCACGCCACCCTCATGCACATACTGCGGAGAGAGGCACCACAGGTCAGAGAGCAGTGGGACTCCAGAGCTGGGTGGGGAAACACCAGGGCCCCTAAGGGCCCTGCAACCCGTCCAGCCCTCCAGCTTTAGGAAATATTCACTCCACCCCCGGATCCAAGGATGGCCTTATCTTGGAGACCATATGGAAGCCTGCATTAGTAACAGAGCTGTAATAAATAGCAACAGCAGCCAGGCGTGGTGGTGCGTGCTTGTAATCCCAGTACAAGGCTGAGACAGGAGGATCACAGGTTTGAGGACAGCCTCAGCAAGTAGTGAGACTCTCATCAACCTAGTGAAACTCTGTTTAAAAATAAAAATAAATTGTAATCCCAGTACTTGGGAGGTGGAGACCGGAGGATCCGGGTTCGCCGCCAGCTTCAGCTACTTAGTGAGGCCCTCCGCAACTTCGTGAGACCCGGTTTCAAAATAAAGTATAATAAATAGGGCCGAGGGTGTAGCTTGGAGGTAGAACGCCCCTGGGTTTAATCCCCAGTACCGCAAAAATAAATAAATAAATAAATAAATAAATAAAAATAAAAAAAAACAAAAATAGGGCTGGGGGTGTAGCTTGGAGGTAGAATGCCCCTGGGTTCAATCCCCGGTACTGCAAAAAATAAATAAATAAATAAATAAATAAATAAATAAATAAATAAATAAAATAAAAATAGGGCTGGGTGTAGCTCAGAGGTAGAATGGCCCTGGGTTCAATCCCCCATACCAATAAATAAATAAATAAATAAATAAAGCAACAGCAATAACAACTTTGTGATAAGCACTTTTTTAAGCCTTTTGTATACACCCTTTTACTGTCCTGAGAAATGGCATTAACTATTTCTGTTTTATGAATGAGGAAACTGAGGCTCAGAGAGGCTTTTGCTCAAACCCACACTGATAAGGAAGAGTGAGGAGGGACTGGAACCCTAGATGTCCAGCTCTTGCCTGCTCTTGTGCCGGAAAAAGATGCACAGGAAATGGATTCTTCTCCCTGGCCCCACCTCCCAGGCAGAAGGAAGGAGTTGGAGCCCAACACTGGTCTGTGGGCCTGGTAGTCCCAGCCCTTTGTTCAGGGCAGGAATGGGGACCTTGAGGAGGGGGTGACTCCACAAAAAGCTTCTCTAGTCACTACCCTTCTGCCTGGCACTGCCTGGATGCCACCAGCCCGGATGCCACACCCGGCAGGCTCTGGAGAACTGACCACTGGGAGCCACTCTGCTTGGACAGAACACTGCCCCCTGGTGGCAAGAGAGATCCATCCAGAGACATGCACACAGAGAACATTTCCTATGGGCACAGAGATAGTGCATGCTGGGGTGGTCAGAGTGAGTAGTTCATAAATATCTGGAAATAAATAAAATATAAACTACTCATGGCCCTAAACCACACCCAAAGTTATAGGGACTCCCATACACATACAACAACACACCCCCTTTTGTCTGGAGAGAGATACACATATTGCACAGAACCAACCACATATATACACATACTTCAAGTCCACAAATGCTGCATTCAGCATCTACTAAGTGCCAGGCCCTGGGCTGGGCAGTGGGGGCACAGTAACAAAGACCCTATCTCAAATCCTCAGGAACTTAGTCTAGTGGGAACAAGGGGCAGATGAGCTGTATACCTCGGCAAACTCCACACCACTGGCTATGGGGCCGAGGGCGTTTCCGAGGAGGGTGGAAGATCAGAGTAGGCTTCACGGAGGCCATGGCCTGTACTCTCACAGGAGAGATGCAGGAGCAGCGTGAAAGGTGGGAGGAAATGCTCCAAGTGCAATGTGACATAATGAGTAAGTAGAGTTTTAACACTGCCCTAGAGTCCGTGAAAGGCCTCCATGTAGGACTACCCAGGCTGTGAGTACTGGGTGACTGGTGCCTCCTAATGCCCTGTGGTTCAAACCTGTGTAAGCCCAGGTGGTGGCTGTGCGAGGATGATGCTCCCATCCTGCTGAGGTTAGTGGGTTGAGGCGTCATATAAGAGAGGGTCTTGGATATGAGGGTAAGCAGCTTGTACTCTATTCTGCCTAAAATAAAGGGCTGCCAGGTGGCTTGGGGAGTGTAAAGTGATCAGAGGTAGTTTGTAATTCCTGGTCTGGTGACTATGGAGAGATGACTCAGGACAAAGTGAAGGCCTAGGACACAGGACTTTACATCCTAGTCTCTCGGGGACCTTTACCAATCCCTCAGACCATAGGTCCATCCCAGATGACATTTGGGGTAAACAGGTCAGGTTTGGACAGTATGTAGAGCCTGCAGGTGATAGAGGGTGTCACAGCGAGAGGAGGTCCTGGCTTGAGGAGGGTTGGAGAGGGGAGGGATGGCGGAAAAGGCTAAAGAAACAGATGCAGAGCCCCACCTAGTGGCCGGATCTCAGAGTTGCAGGCTCACTGGAGGCTGGTACTCGCATCCCCACTTAGCATTCAAAGCTCACAGCGTGTGACACCTACCAAGTTTAGCTCAGAGCCCTGTAGTTGCCCCCCAACATGCACCCCCTTCTGCAGTTCTTCTGTGACCCAGATCTTGGTAAGGGGATACATGAATGTCCATGTCTTAGGCTCCAGGTGACATAGACACACATACATTAGCCAGACATACGTGCTCATTCACAGATAAAATCATGCAGTCCTGCTGACACAAGCCAGGCACCCCAGACATGCCAATGCACACATCACATTGATACACAGCACAGCACCACCCCGGGCAAGGTGAGGGAGGAGGAATCCACACGTGGCTTTCTGAAAACCCTCAGCTTGCACGTGGTGTGCGAAACACACAGGATGCCTGGGTTTCCTGACACAAAGGGATAGGAGAGGGCCTTCCAGTCCTCCTAGAGGGGTGAACTGCACCCCCACCTCCTCTGCAACATCCAGGCTCCAGGGACTCCTCCAAAGCTGACTCCCATCACACCCTAGGGCCCTCAGGTTCTGTATGAAGTGGAAGGGAACAGAGAATAAGGGTGTAGGAATTTGGGGGGTAGAGATGTGTGCAGGGGCAAAGGATTACTAACTTAGGCAACATGAAAGGGGACCTGGCATGAGGCTGGATCTGCCAGCTGTCCCAGGATCAGGAGGAGATGTGTGGATAAGACCAGGGGCTTATAGAGGGCACAGGTGGGTGACTGCAGGGACCACCTCCTCTCCTCAGGGAGGCTGTCCCAAACCACACTACCTAATGGGCACCTCCTTGACTATCCTTTCATTGACATTCTTTCCCTTTGCTGAACTTCTAGTAATTCATCACTAAGGGTGTTTAGGTCTAATTATCGTCTGTCTCCCTTTCCTGTGAGCTTGGTATGTGTTTGTGTAAGATAGAGATGACTTTTGCTCTTACTGACTGCTGGCCTCCAGCATCAAACCCAGATTACTGGTTAGTGGACAGTGGCCTGAATGGATAAGGGACTGGGAGACTGAGTGACCATGGCTGGGGCTGTGGGCAGGCTGGCTTACCCGGGAGCAGTGGCGGGTGACCGCCAGCACCTCGTCATCAGTCAGCAGCCGCCGGGCCAGGTCCTGAATGAGGGGCCGGCGGCTCTCCCAGGCTTGCACCCGCTCATCCACATTGTGCAGCTGACCAGAGGGGCTCTCGGACCTGGCAGAGAGCAGGGCCTGGCCCCTCTCCCGGTCTGCAGGGCAGGAACAAAAAGGGGTCATGAAGAAGCCAGGAGCTGTTGGGGGTGGGGAGGAGGGTCTTCCCTCAGCAGGGGTCAGGCACCCAAACAGGCCAGCTGAGAGGCCCAGGTACCCAGGACAGGTTCCCCATCCAACCCATATACTCCCCGGCATGGCCTTCCACAGTAGCCTGTCCACCCGTTAGTCCCCAACACCAACCCATCTACCAATCTGTTTCTTAATGGTGTCTCAACCCAGTGACCTCTGTGCCCCCTAAAAATACACGTCATACTAGTCTGTTTCCCACTGGAATTGCTACTGCAGGCTCTCTCACTGCCCCCAAACCTGTCTTTGAGAGTCCCAACACAAACCCTCAAAATGTACCCCTTTAGTTTCTGTAACCCTATCTTTCCTAATAAGCTTTGTCCTAGTCTCTGAGCTGCCATCAATATGCACCGCTCTGCCGGATCCCTCAGGCTTGGCCCCAACTGAGTTTAGTCCAAACCATGATGGGCCCAACATGCACCCTCATGTGCTGCCCAACCGCTGACCAGGCCTTGGGAAAGAGATGCTCCAATTACCCCGTCTCAGTCTCCAGGTGACAAACTTCTGCACGGGCCCAACGCCCCCTGCTGTGAAGAAGGAAGAGGCTCAGCTGCAGGCTCGGGACCCCTGGTCTGAAGACAGGGGTTGGGAAGGCTCAGGACTGGCTGGGATGGAGAGCTCAGGCTGAAGGAGGCAGGACAGGAGAGGCCTGGCCCTGGGGGCTTGAAGGCCAGGCTCAGCAAGGGACTTGATCATAGGCAACAGTGGCAGTGAAGGTTTGGGATCAAGAGAGGATGCCCTGTGAACGCTGCTTGTGGAGATTCACCTGGAAGCAAATGTATGGAAGAAAGCCCCGAGGACACAGCCTGGGGCACCTACCTTCAAGGGACAGAGAAGAACAGAGGAGCCTAGGAAGGTGGGAGAGGAGTGGCCATAGAGGCAAGCTGAGAACCAGGAGAGAACAGGGCACTGGGAGCTGTGGGAAGAGAGAAGGCTGAAGGAGGGGGGCTGGCCCTAATTTAGAGGAATGTCTCTCCCATTGGACTGTCACCTTGAGGATCTAGAGCATCCAACCTCAGGGTGGGGCAGCATCCAGCTCCTTGTCCTCTGCTTGTTATCACCCACCCAGCATCTACTCCCCTCTCTGGAAACAGCACCCTGACTGTCCCCTGGAGACCCACCTACCCTCATTCTCAGGCTACCCACTGTGGGGCGGGCATGTAACCCCTGCTGGCTAGTGAAAGCACCTCGGCTATCCCCCATCACAGTGGTTTGCACAGTGTGGCATGAGAGGGCTGTGGCTCGCTCATTAGCCTTCAGCTGGAGCTATCTCAGAAGCTCCCACTCCCTCAGGTTGCTAAGCAATAGCAGCCATCTTACCTCCATGCTGCAAAGTCTTCCTGATAACAAAGCCAACCCACCCAAGAGCAGAGCCAAAAGATGAGGGGGCACATGTCTGATGAAATTGTTCAAAGCTTTAGACTGGCTTAAGTCAGTAGCTGAGCCAGGAGGTGCTTTTCAAAGCTAGTTTGAGTTTCTGTCACCTGCAACTCTCAGAGTCTTAACTAGTCCACTCTTGGTCTGGTCTCAGACTCTCCAGGGAGGAGAGGCCTCTGTGAGGGTCCTTGGGGGCCCCCCTCCACCTGTGTGCTTGTTGTTTCTTTCTGTATCATGAAATGCTTTATACCAGTCTGTTGGAAAGATGTTTTATAGTAGGAAATTTTTTAAAGAATTTTTTGTTGTTGTTGCAGAAAGAAAGGATTTGATATTAAATGGGCGGATGATACACACGCCCTAGGAATATTCTCCAGTCCAATTACAGGTATTCACTTACTGCATTTCAGTGTTGCTTTCTTATTGTCCATTTTCTCCTGGTACTTGTTCTTATTTCTCTACTATTCCAGCCAGTTGGCATTTTATTCATTTTATTCTGTTACCTATATTCATCTGCAAATGGCCTTGCTCAAGGGTGAATCTAGAATTGGATTGAGCCTGTGGAGCTCTGGCCAGGGGAGCTGAAGCCAGATGCTCTAGCAAAAGCAAGCCCTAGTGCCACCACCACCAGGGAGAGCAAAGGGCTCTGAGCTGAGCTCTGCCACTTCCTTGCTGTGCAGTGACTCTATCCCTCCCCCTTTCTGTAAAATGGGAGGTGAAACAGGGTGACAACAACCGCCCTTTTCTGGACCCCTTCTGTGTGCCAGGCAATGTACTTAAGTGATTTGCCTTCTCTCTCTCTCTCTCTCTTTTTTTTTTTTTTTTTTTTTTTTTGGTGGTACTGGGGATTGAACCCAGGGGCATTCTACCTCCAGGCAACTTCCCCAGCCCTATTTTTTATTCTTTATTTTGAAACAGGGTCTCGGTAAATTGGGGAGGGCCTCACTAAGTAGCTGAGGCTGGCTGCGAACCCAGATCCTCCCATCTCAGCCTCCCGAGTACTGGGATTACAAGCGTGTGCCACCACGCCCGGCTGTGATTTGCATTCTCTAACTCACTTATTCCCCCAAGACTCCTCAAGAAACAGGTAGTGTTACTCCCATTTTACCTATGAGGAAACTGAGGCTCCCGGGATTGAGTGGCGGGATTCAACCCAGAGCTGCTGGAGGCCCTGGCTGGCCCACTTTGCCCAGCCTCCTTGGGTTAATCCAGCACCTACCTTTCTCCAGATCCAGGCGAGGGCGGGCTTTGGCTGGGCTCCCGCTGTCCAGTGTCCAGGCCTCTCTGCGCCCGTCCCCTGCTAGCCGCCCCTGCCGCCCTCCCTTGAAGAACAGGTTCATCAGAGTCTTGGAGCGCTGCAGGGCCCCCTTCTCCCCAGGGGACCCCGACTTCTCCTTCTTCCGCTGCTTCTTCTCCTCTGCAGACACGAGGGAGCACCCGGGGGGCTGGAGGGTGGGCAGAAGGGAAGGACGAGGGGCAGGGGTGTGGGAAGGGGCAAAGAGAAGGGAGGTGGGGGGCAGACAGGATCTGCAGCCGTGCGGGGTGGGAGGGGGTCGAGGGGGTTCCTCCTTTAACTTCCCACTCCTCTTCCCACGCACAGCTGCAGCTATGTAAGGAATCTGGTGTGTGTGTGTGTGTGTGTGTGTGTGTGTGTGTACAGGTGTGGGCACTCCAGATTGGAAGGACTGGGGTTAGGTTGGTTTGGGGCCCAGAGCTGATCAGAGCTGGGGCTGGGCCTGAGGGTGGGTTTGGGGCCCAGGCCTGGTTTAAAACGGAGTCCAAAGCAGGGTCTGAGTATATTTGGGGGCTGGGCCTGGGCCAAGGCCCTGGGTAAAGGGAAGTTTGGGGCCCAAGAGCATGAGGCAGGTGTTGGACCAGGAGAAAGCAGAGTGACCCATCCCCCACATACCCCACAGGGTCAGGTGGCTCTGGGAGCGTGTGATGGGGGGCCGGGGTCGGCTGAGGGCCAGCAGGAGAGCCGTTTTGGGGGACTCCGAGAGGGCAGAGTCAAGGCGGCGGGCAGGAGGGGGCCCGTCAGCGCGGATGGCGGTGTCCCTAAGGATGACCGTGGGCCGCACGCTGCACCAAGTCTCCATGCGGCCCCCCACGTCAGGCTCCGTCTGCATGGCGGTGTCCGCCCGCCCCCAGCCTGGGCTGCGGCTGCCCAGCTCCTCAGGCCCCAGGCAGACATCCATGCCCGAGGGCAGGGAGCCCGAGCTGTAGGGGGCGCTGGAGGTGTAGGAGGAGACACTGGAGCTGCTCTCGGAGGCGGGAGACTGCTGCTGCAGCACCCCGTTGCTCACTGCGGGGAGAGGGAGGCAGGGCACCTGGGTGTCTGGGTGACCCGCCTCTGCACCCTGTGAGCTCGCAGACCACCCCTGGGCTTAGGGGCAGAGGAACAACCTCAGGCAGCAGCTGAGGTTAGAGCTGCTGCTCTGCCACCGTGCCACTGACTTATGTGAGGCCTCTGTGAACCCACTGAGACGCAAGGCTCTGGGAGAGCAAGACCTCAGAGGGTGACCCAAAAGCAGCTCTGGGCTGTGCGAAGGACCCAGGGGATCTCCGTCCCTGTCCTTTTCTTCTTTGGAGATCCTAGACCCACCCTTGGGCCTCAGCCCTCTCCCCCAACCTTGGATCCTGAGCCACTTACATGGGTCCTGAGCCACTTACATCGGTCCAGCCAACAGTACTCAGAAACCATCTCCTTGTAGGCAGGGTACCGGCCCGTCTCCTGGAGAGGGCATAGTGGGCATGAGAGGAATAGTGAGAAGGGAGGGTAGGAGTAAACTTTTCAATTCCATTTCTCTCCTCTGAGTCCACTGTGCTCTAACCACACAGACTTTCTTTCTTTCTTTCTTTCTTTCTTCCTTCCTTCCTTCCTTCCTTTCACTTTTGACACTGGGGATCAAACCCAGGGGCATTCTACCTCTGAGCTATACCCCCAGCCCTATTTTTAATTCTTTATTTATTTTTTATATTATTATTTTTTTTTGCAGTACCGGGGATTGAACCCAGGGGCATTCACCTCCGAGCTACACCCCCGGCCCTATTTTTTATTCTTTATGTTGAAACCGGGTCTCACGAAGTTGCGGAGGGCCTCACTAAGTAGCTGAGGATGGCCGCAAACCCGGATCCTCTGGTCTCCGCCTCCCAAGTACTGGGATTACAAGCGTGCGCCACCACGCCCGGCCTTAATTCTTTATTTTGAAACAGGTCCTCACTAAGTAGCTGAGGCTGGCTGCGAACCCAGATCCTCCGGTCTCAGCCTCCCAAGTAGTGGAATTACAAGTGTGCGCCACTACGCCCGGCTCCTTCCTTCCTTCCTTCCTTCCTTCCTTCCTTCCTTCCTTCCTTCCTTCCTTCCTTTCTTTTTTTTCTTGGTGCTGGAGATTGAACCCAGGGGCATTCTACCTCCGAGCTACACCCTCAGCCCTATTTTATTTTTATTTTGAAACGGTCTCACTAAGTTGATGAGTGTCTGACTACTTGCTAAGGCTGTCCTCGAACCTGTGATCCTCCTGTCTCAGCCTCCCAAGAACTGGGATTACAAGCGTGCACCACCACGCCCAGCTTGGACCTCTTTCTTTTCTTTCTTTCTTTCTTTCTTTCTTTCTTTCTTTCTTTCTTTCTTTCTTTCTTTGTTTCCTTCCTTCCTTCCTTCCTTCCTTTTTCTTTCTTTCTCTTTTCTTTCCTTCCTTCCTTTCCTTCCCCTTCCTTCCTTCCTTCCTTCCTTCCTTCCTTCCTTCCTTCCTTCCTTCCTTCTTTCCTTCCTTCTGTGTGGCACTAGGGTTTGAACCTAGGGGCATTCTATCACTAAGCAACACCCCCAGCCTTTTTTATTTTTTATTTTCTGACAGGGTCTCACTAAATTGCCCAGGCTAGCCTCAAACTTGCAATCCTCCTGTCTAAGCCTTTCAAGTACTGGAACTATAGTTGTGCACCACTACACCCGACTGAGGAACTTTATTATTAAACATGCCAAATTCTTTTGTACCACAAGGGCTTTGCACTTGCTCTTCCTTCTGCCTGTTTTTCTCTTCCTTCAGCTTATCATGTGGCTAGTTCAGTCTTCCTCTGTAAATGTCACTTCCACAGAGAGGCCTGCCCTGATGTCCCCTGCCTATAGGGGTCTTCCTAAATTACTCTATTCCACCTCTCTGTTAACTTCCTGATAGCATTTGTCACAGTCTGCAAGTATCGTATTTGTCTGTCTCCCCCCAGAAGCAGAGACCTTGTCCTGTTCACTGCCACAACCCCAGTACTTAGCATAGTCACCAGCATATAGTAGGTGCTCAAAAATTCTTTTCTTCTTTCTTTCTGCGGTACTGGGGATGGAACTCAGGGTCTTGAGCATGCTAGGAAAGTGCTCTACCACTTGCTACAAAATTAACCCTCAAAATATCAAAATATTGTTGAATGATAATAAGGGACAGAGTGGTGTGAGGTGGGGTGTCTGGGATAATGTGAAAGGAAGAAAAGAGAGAAATGGGGTGTGGGAGAATGAGAAATAGAGGTGGGGTGGAAATGACGGAGGAGGCACCGCAGGTGAGACGGCTGGAGGCTTGGTGAAGGAGAACGGCAGGGCAGCGGCCACGGGTTGGCACTAGGAGACAGGGAGGCATCGCCTGCAGGAGCCGGGGTGAGAAGGACCTGATCCTCAGGCAAGCGTGAGAGCCACATGAATAATGCATCCAGCTGCCTCCCCTGAAATCCAATCTCTGGCCCCAGCCCAGCCCTCCTTGCCCGGTGGCCTAAGCGTGCTCACCACCCAGGTCCTTGCCCAAGGCCACAGCTACCATTCCACCCTTCCGGGCAGGACATTTGCTCCTTGGACCCCAGGCCTCCACCTAGCAGGGGCACAGCCAGGGGAGCAGGACTAGAGCCAAACCAGCTACTGACCAGCTGAATAGCCAACTGCTTCATGAGCTATACGCCACTCTGAACCTCAGTTTCTTCTTTTGCAAATGGGGACGAGAACAATGCCTGCTCTCCCCTTCCATGTGGCTGTGGAAATGTCATAAATGGCAGAGCAGGGAGCATAATTGAGAACTAGGGTGTTCTAGGAAGTACTTCCTCCAGTCTGGCCTCTCCCTGACTCCCACAGTCCTGCCCACCTTGATGGTCAACATGATGTGTGTTTGGCCCTTCAGCACCTCCACGGCCTGGCTGTGGCTGATGTCGTCGAACCTGACACCGTTGGCCGCCAGGACCTGGTCCCCCACCTTGATGCCATTCTCCTCGGCCAGCCCACCGTGATCCACCCTGGGGTCAGACAGGCGTTAATTGATAAGACCCTGGCCTGCCTTCCTCATCCCAATTTATAACCCTTTCCCTTGGGTTTGGGGATGCCCCCACCACTCTCCTCGGCCCCCTTCCTGGTGACCAGTGCCCTCCGCCCCTGGCCTGGGCCCTCATTGGACATGAAGTTGGCCAGCCCTCATTCTGGCCCAATCCCCAGCCCCACTCCCAGCCCAACCTCCAGGCGCCCCATTTCACTCTGTCCCGGCCCTCACTTGGACACATAGATGCCCAGGCCAAACTCCTTGCCCCCTCGGATGTTGAAGCCCAGGCAGAAGTCGTCAGAGGTTGTGTACAGGTGGACGATGCGCCGCACGCCATCCTCGGAGCTGCTATTGGATGGCGTCGAACCACACTTCTCCACCACCAGCCGCCGGTTCACCACATCCACCCTGGGGCAGCAGCAAGGCCTCGGTCAGGGTCCCCAGCCGCCACCACCCACCTCTCCTCCCAGCAACCCTCACAAGTGCATGGGGAAGGGAGTCCTTTGGGGGGTCTTCAGTGGGACATATGTTTCATCAATCTAATCACCTCTTTTTGTTGTTGTTGTTCTGGGATTGAATCCAGGGACATTCTACCTCCGAGCTACACCCCCAGCCCTTTTTATTTTTTGTTTTGAAACAGGGGAGAGTCTTGCTACATTGCTAAGGCTGTCCTTAAACCTGCGACCCTCCTGTCTCAGCCTCCCAACTACTGGGGTTACAGGCATGTACCACCATGCCCAGCTATTTTTTGTTTTGAAACAGGGTCTTCCTAAATTGCTGAGGGTCTCACTAAATTAGAGACTGGCCTCGAGCCAGCAATCCTCCTGTTTCAGCCTCTCAAGTACTGGGATTATAGGCATGTGCCACCCAGCCTCTTGAGTACTGGGATTTGTGTGTGTGTGTGTGTGTGTGTGTGTGTGTGTATGTGTGTGTGTGTAGGGGGTACTGAGGATTGAACCCAGGAGTATTCTGCCTCTGAGCTAACCCCCAGCCCTATTTTATTTTTCATTTTTTTTTGGCGGTACTGGGGATTGAACCCACCGGGATACACCCCCAGCCCTATTTTTTATTCTTTATATTTTTGAAGCAGGGTCTCACTAAGTTGCAAAGGGCCTCACTA
Organism: Glis glis; assembly: GCA_004027185.1. Classification (NCBI taxonomy): domain Eukaryota; kingdom Metazoa; phylum Chordata; class Mammalia; order Rodentia; family Gliridae; genus Glis; species Glis glis. Next base: position 22,059 of record PVJS01021486.1, read on the forward strand.
AGTAGCTGAGGCTGGCCGTGAACCCGGATCCTCCGGTCTCAGCCTCCCAAGTACTGGGATTACAAGCGTGCGCCACCACGCCCGGCTTATTTTTCATTTTGAAATAGGGTCTTACTAAGTTGCAGAGGTCCTTGCTAAGTTGCTGAGGCTGGCCTTGAACCTGGGACCCTCCTGTCTCAGCCTCCCAAGTACTGGGATTACAAACATGCACCACCACGACCGGCCTCTTTCCTTCCTTCCTTCCTTCCTTCCTTCCTTCCTTCCTTCCTTCCTTCCTTCCTTCCCCCCTCCCCCCTCCCTCCCTTCTCTTTCCTTCCTTCCTGTGCTTGGGATCTGAACGCAGAGCCTCAAGCATAACTACGTATGCTCTCTACCACCGAGCTACACCCCAGTCCTAGGGCCAGTTTCTAATCCTTACAAGGCCTTGTCGGGGAGGTATGTCACTGTGCTCAGCTGTCACAGCAGCAGCAATTGGGGGTGGGGTGGGGCTGGTATTGAAAAGCAGAGCTGTTGGGGAGACTCACCTTTCCTCATTTCATTTCCTTGGGATCCCAGTGTTTCTGGCACCCAGAGGGCGGGAGGAGCAGAAAGCCATGGTGGTTGGGGGGCTGGGGCAAGGCCGGGGTTGGGGGAGAGGTGCTGCTCACCATGTGGTCTTCTCCTTGGAGAATTTGATGCCGGGCACGCGGCCCATGCGCCGCACCATCATGTGCAGGCGGCTGCTGCCTGTCAGCACCTTCACGGCGCTGCCCATGGTGGTGCTCTCCAGGCTCAGCCCGTTCACCTCTGTGATCTTGTCCCCCACACACAGGCCAGCGCGCTCTGTATAGGGAGGGGGAGGGGCTGACCTCCCCACCAGACGGAGCTCCCTGGAGTTAACAGAGCTTCCTCCCTCAGAGTGCGTCTGCTCAGTGTAGGCTCTGAGGATTCCCCATAGACTAGGATCTGTCCCTTAATCCATTCTGCCTGGGGTGGGCCCCATCTCCCCCCAGATCCAGCTCTCCAGAACTGAGGACTTTCCCCCATCCCCAACTGTAAAGGCACTTAAACAGTTAAAGCAAAATTGCTAGCAAGTCTGACTCAGGCCTTTGCTAAAATAACAAGATGTCCTTGGTAAAAAACCCCTGACTCAAACATCTGTTGGGAAAACAAAACGTCCTTACTTGGGACCCTCCTGACTGAGGTCAAGATGGCCTTCTATAGATTAATGGTTATTGTGGTTACTATTACTGTAACAGTCTAGAAAGTTAGGAAAAACATCTTCCAATATAGAATGTACAAGGACAGCGAATGTCTAACCAGTCTGTGATGATCAACTGTATCTATAACCAACCATTGTAAAGGTCAGAGAAACCCCACGTGGGACTGTCCAATTAACAAAGGGAAACTGAGGCTCTTTGTTTAAGAATTATAAAAACTGAAGGAAAAACGTGCCCGAGGTCCCCGTACTAAACTGCTGTGTCAGTTTATGTCGGGCACCCAAACTTAAGCTTGAATAAAGGCTCTTCTGTAGTTACATACGGCTTGGTCTCCTGATGGTCTCTCCGGGACATGGGGTCTGAGTATAACACAACCACAGCATCCCCTGCTGCCCACTGAGGTGGGGTCCCGTCCCAGTACCGTCCCTGGGGCCCTGCTCACCTGCGCTGCTCCCCTCCTCCACTTTGCTGACGAAGATGCCCAGGCCGTGCTCAGAGCCCCCACGCACGCTGAAACCCAGCCTCCCTGCCGGGCTCTTCTCCACGCGGACTGCGTGGATGATGTCACTCTCATCACTGTTGGCTGTGGGGTGGGGACACAGGTGTGACCCCCATGTTCATTCTGGGCACAGAGGGCCCCCAAGTTCCCCAATGTGGGGCCTGCAAAAGCTGGATTGCTGGGCATAGCCACACAGATACCTAGAGCCCTAAATGAGGGGTCAATTTCCAAGTCCCCTCTGGGTGATTTTGACTGTGGGCCATGGACGGTGTGGGAACAGACGAGAAGAGCAGGACAGGACTCTCTGCTCCTTTGCTGTGTATGTGTATATGTGGGTGTGCGTGGATATAACGATTACTGAGCTTCTCATGCCCACATTCCTAAAAATCCTTCCACTCTGAGGGCCAGATGGACAGAAAAGAAGGTTGAAATTCCATTCTGTGGGGCACAGTTAAGGGAGTCTGGGCTCTTTAGCTTGTAGCAGAAATATGTATATTAGCTCTAACTTCAAATAGCTGGAGAGCTATCCTGTGGAAGGCATTATATATTTTTGCCTATGTAACCCAGATGGCAGAACCAAGCCCACAGAGGGGCGTTAGATGGAGGCAGATTTTGTAAGGAGAAACATCCAGCTGCCAGACAATGGAATGGGTTTTCTGGGACAGATAATGAGAGTTCTGTCTTTGGAGGCATGTAAGTTGAGGCCTGGTAAATCCCTGACTGAGATGTTATGGAAGGAGTGATGAGTTGTCTTCCATCTCTTAGACCTTATGGTTCTGGGGGTAAGGGTCTAGGTATGAGAGAGAAACCCCCAAACACCACTGCACCGCACAGTGCGACCAGAGCCCAGAGGGGACCTCTCTTCCAGTGCTGGAGAAAGTCAGAGGGGGAGGAATTCGGGGCTGGAGCTGTCAGGGAAGGCCTCTTAGAAGACTGAGATGGGTGGAGGGAAGAGGAGAGTCTGAGGAGGGGATGGAGTGAGGCAGGCTCTGGGACCAGCCTTGAGGAGACCTTCTGGGTGGAGAAAAGTTGGAAGACCGGAGGATAAGTAGGGTCCCAGGAGAAAAGAAAGAGATTTCTTCTCAGGCAAGGCTTACCCTAGAGTTATTTGAGAGAGGGAGAAATCACACACACACACACACACACACACACACACACACACACACACACTTCAATTTGATCTAACAGAAATCAGGTTACAGTGCACGGCCAGCTCAGACAGAAATCCCCAAGGGCAGCCTGGGCAGGTCGGTGCAGGGCAGAGACTTGGGCGATTCTGGGGTTTCCCTGCCTATGATAGTCACACCGATCTCAGGACCTTTCAGCCTCAGCCAAAGGGCCTTTTGCTCCCAGTCCCTGCCCTCTTTCTCCTCAGTCCCTTCCTGGGGTCCCCTAGGGCCTTGGGCCAAAGGGATATCAAATCTGATGTTTGAGCCCAGGAGCTCGGGTCTCTTCCTCCACAGCCTGAGCCCTGGCCATTGAGCCTCCCTCCTGGCCCCCCACAGCAGCCTCCTGCCTGCCTAGGTCTGCTCTCACCCCTTCTCCTCCTCAACATGGTAGCTAGAGTCTGTGTTTGTCTTAGAGCATGCCTCCCCCACCCCTCATCACCACCTGCCCTTGCCTGCTTCTAGAGGAACTCCAGACTCCTCCCTGGGCCCCTGCCCTTTATATCCTTCCTGCTCCTCAGAGACCTCATAGAGGCCAACCCCTCCCGTTCCTCATAGACCTCATAGAGGCCAACCCCTTCAGTGTCCCCTTTGCCTGCAATATTCTTGCCCTAACCTCCCCCCCTTTTTAAATTTTTATTTTGAAACAGGCTCTCACTAGGTTGATTAGAGTCTTACTAGTTGCTGAGGCTGTCCTCAAACCTGTGATCCTCCTGTCTCAGCCTCCTGAGTACTGGAATTACAAGTGTGTGCCACCATGCCCGGCTTTTTTTTTTAACTGATGTTGAACCCAGGGGAGCTATGCCCCCAACCCCTTTTATTTTTTAAATTTGAAACAGGGTCTCGCTAAATTGCTGAGGCTTCTTGCTCTGACCTTTGCAAGGTTAGCTCCTTTCCTCACTCCCTTCCCTGCTCAGGTGCCACTTTCTCCAAGCAGCCTTCCTGGACTAGCCTAGCTCTCCTTATAGTTAGTCCCCAATATAGTATTCCCAGGGTGTGGTGCTGGACCAGCAGAATCAGTATCACCTGCAAAGTTGTTCAAAAAGTGAATCCTGGGATTTACCATAGACCCATGGAAACAGAGGATCAGGGTAAGGCCCACTGATGTGTGGTGTGTGTGTGTGTGTGTGTGTGTGTGTGTGTGTGTGTGTGTTGCTGGGACTGAACCCAGGGCCTTGTGCATGTCAGGCAAGCACTCTACCACTCAGCTACATCTCCAGCCCTTTTTATTATTATGAGACAGGGTCTCGATGAGGTGTCCAGGTTGGCCTCAAACTTGCCATCCTCCTGCCTCAGCCTCCTAAGTAGAATTATGCCATGCCGGGCATGACTCTAGTCTGCTCCAAAGTTTGAGAAACATTCTCCTGTCTTATCCATCATATCACCCAAAATGATTTCCTTCAGGGTTCTTCCATCCTTTGTCATTATTGTTTATTTCTATATTATTTGTTATCTCTCTCCTTTAACTAGACTATAAACTCAATCATGGTAGGGACTTTGTAATCCATAGTATATTGCACAGTGCTTGGGATTTGATAAGTTTTTTTTTTTTTGCAGTACTGGGGATTGAATCCAGGGACATTCTACCTCTGAGCTACACCCCCAGCCTTCTTTCTTATTCTTTATTTTGAAACAGGGTCTCACTAAGTTGCGGAGGGCCTCACTAAGTAGCTGAGGCTGGCCACGAACCTGTGATCTTCCTGTCTCAGCCTCCCAAGTACTGGGATTACAAGAATGTGCCACCACGCCTGGCAAGTATTTTTTAATAAATTAAAGAATAAACACATGAATCTATAAACTAGGAAAGGAGAAAGGGCTGGTTTGGATGAAAAATAACACATTTTGCTGGGCGTGGTGGTACAGGCTTGTAATCCCAGTATTTGGGAGGCTGAGACAGGAGGATTGCGGATTTGCAGCCAGCTTCAGCTACTTAGTGAGGTCCTCCACAACTTAGTGAGACCCTGCTTCAAAAAAAAAGAATAAAAAATAGGAGCCAGGCACGGTAGCGCACACTTGTAATCCCAGTACTTGGGAGGCTGAGACCGGAGGATCCGGGTTCGTGGCCAGCCTCAGCTACTTAGTGAGGCCCTCCGCAACTTAGTGAGACCCTGTTTCAAAATAAAGAATAAAAATTATGGCTGGAGGTGTAGCTCAGAGGTAGAAGCCCCAGGGTTCAATCTCCAGTACTGCAAAATAAATAAATAAATAAATAAATAATAGGGCTGGGGGTGTAGCTCCGAGGTATAATGCCCCTGGGTTCAATCCCCAGTACCACACACACACACACAAAATTCTCTGAGATCAATTGAATTTAAGGAGCTGGTAGGACCTTTTGGGTTTGCCCCTACCAGGAGATAAGTCGATGCGTCCCCCAGATTCTCCCTCGTCAGCTATGCTAGCTTCCTGGAGGGGTCTAGATAAGGACATGGGGCAGAGGTCCCAGGCTGTGGTGAGTGGGAAATGTCTGTGCCCAGGCAGAGGGGAGGATTCTGGGCTCAGAGGCTCCCAGCCCCATTGGGGGGACCAAGTGGCCAGAGTGATGCCCCAGTCCTTTGCTTGCTAGATGCTGCTCCCCTAGCTGCAGGGTAGCCCTTAGTGAGGCACAGGGAGGAAGCAAGGACAGAACTTCCAGAAGAGGATCTTTTCAGGGACAGTATAAACAGCGCTTGCATCATAGGTGGACATGGGGTGTATGTGTGTGAGGGGGTATAGCATAATTCTTTTAACAGAGTAGGACCAACAAGGGCATGTTGCAGCAGCCACACACACACACACACACACACACACACACACACACGTCTCCTAGCTCCTCTAGGGACTTCTGAACAGAATGACAGTGGTGACTCGCAGCAGTTCTCTGCTGCTCACAGTGGTGGGTGACAGGGGTGCTGGGCCACTGGTGGAGGAAAGCTTGCTCCCTGAGCAACACCCCCTACCCCTGCCCCAGCCACCTGGGGAGGGGAACAGAGATGCCCTGCTGGGTCAGAGGGAGGAGCAGGGCCTGGAAAGTCCACTCGGAGATGCAGCCAGGGGAACTCTGCTGACTAAGAAAGAGGAGAGGAGCTAGAGATATTTATCTGGTCCTTCCCACAGAAAGTCCAGGCCCAGATGACCCTCCTCCCTGCCTGGCATGCAAGGTTCTATCTTGTTCACTGGCTCTTTGTCGCCTCACATCTGTCACTGCAGCCAGGCTGTCTCCTAAGTGCCCGCCCCACCACGCCCTATGCTTTCTACTTCAACCTTTGTGGGGGACAGCTGCACCCCACCACCAGCTGTTCTTGTGCTCTAAGGCCTGCCACACTGTATGTTTCTGGAAGGTGAAGATCGAGCCTCATCTCTCTAGGTTCCCTGCAGGACCTAATCGGGGCAGGTACAGAACTGGTGTGCAATTATGCAGATCAGGCAACTACACAAGCTTAGGCCATCCCTTCTTTCAGGACCCAGCCCTAGGGCTCCCTTCCTGGTCCTCGACCCTCCTGTTCTCCCCCTCTTATGAACATTCACTGGTCTACCTTCAGGCCCCTCCTTCTGCCCCTGACGCCTCCTCATAGCCAGGCACAGAGCTGGTCACACAATTGGCTGGTTGCTGGAGGATGTCCTTCTCCATCCTGCTCAGAGTCCATGGGAGGGGGAGGCCAGCTCAGTACCCTGCCTTACTCATGCCTTACTCACTCGGGAGCTAGTGTAGCACACTTGTGCCTTTTCCTGCCACCCTGTCCCTATCTCCCAACTTTGACCCTTCTACAATCCTGGAGCCCTAAATTATTGTCCTGGAGGAGAAGCAAGAGTAGGTGAAGAAAAACATATGGGTCCTCAGAGCCCCCCTTCCCTAAGACGCCCATCTCTTGAGCTCCCCTGCCCAACCACATTGCCTCTGCTACCTCCGATTTAATTCCTGCTGTCCCCTGTCCCAACCCTCCCTATCCCAAGCCAGTGGCTGGGCCCCGCACCCACCTTCGATGGGGGAGTTGATGAGGATGACGCGGCCCATGGGGGACGAGGCTCGGATTCCACGGGGGGGCCCATTCAGCAGCCGCTGCTGCTTCCTCAGCAGGTATCGCGTTGCGGTGGAGCCCAAGTCGCTGCCCAGGTGGCCTCGGGAGGAGAGGGAGCTCAGAGAGCCGGAGCTGAGTTCTCCTAGACCCAGTGGGTCAAAGCCCACTGTGAAACCATGCGCCATCGTGGATGGGCTGAGGCTGTGTCCTACAGGTCCAGAGGGAACCTGCTAGCCCTCCAGAAGCCAGCCCCCAGTGCACAGAGCTCCATGAGCCTTCTGTGTGGGGCCAGGGTCTCAGTGAGGCAGAGCTTCTTGCTTGCACAACCTCTCAGGAGTGTGTGCTCCAGACCTGGGCAGGGATAGCAGGGATTGGGAGAGAGGGTGGATGGTGCCCCTACTGCCCCCAGAATGTCCACCCAGCCCCAGTTTGAGCATTCTGCCCTCCATATCATAGGCCCCCACCTCTCCCACCCTGGGTCAGGGATGTGCTGGGTGCCAGGCACCACTCCAGACCTTTGGAGCCATTTATACAAGGTGAGTGGGGAGCTCTCCTTCACCTTCATTCCTGCTCTCAGCTGAGTCGTCTACCCCATCCCTGGCCCTCAATAGAGGTTGAGAGTGGAGATGGGATAACTGTGGGCCCTGGAGCTTCAAGCGGTGTGAGAAAAAGGAGGGGTCAGGAGGGTTCACTGCAGCACCACCCCGGTGTGTGCGGACAGGGGCCGGGCTCTAGGGCAGGGCTTCAGGACCTAGGACAGCTGCGGCCCAGGCCTGGGAGATCCCCTGGCCTCAGGCTGCTGCTCCAGGCCCAAAGCAGCTAGGCAGCTGCGTGACCCTCTCACACGCTTGGGTAGAGGATCCTCTGGCGAGAGCCCCACAATACCTCGCGCAAAACCAGGGGCCAAAGGACCCCAGAGGAGCTCCGGGACCCAGAACGGAGCCCCTGCCCCCGGCCAGGCCCTCCAGGTCCCCACCTCTTGGGCTTGGCCCCCTCACCTGCTCGCTTGTGCGGCCGCTGACTTTGCCTGCCCGCGGGCGCGAGCCACTGCAGCAGCCGGGGACCCCGCCCACGCCCCGGGGGCGGGGGGCTGCGGGAATAGGGCTGGCCCGTGCGGCCCTGGGCTTCCATTGGCTGGTGAGGCCGCCAGTCACTCCCTCCCGGCACCTCCCGAAGGCGCCTGGGTCCGCCGCTTGTCACCTGGCCTGGGGTCGCTAGGCTCTGCCCGCTCCAGTTGTGACCTCCACCTGTCACACGAACTTAGGGCTCAGCTCTCAGTTCGTCCCCTTCCGCTAGACCCGCGTCTTCTCCAGGCAACGCTAGCTACCCGGGCTCGTGGAATTGTCACCCCTCCGTGGTCACTCCTGAGAACTCCGGGGGGTAAATGTCATCAAGGAAGGGCGGCGTGCGCCCACAATGAGCAGGAGTGCAGGCTAGCGCCTGAGTGTACAACAGGCGTGCTCTGTGTGGTGACTGGGTGAGTTACGAGCGTGCGTGCGTGCGTGTGTGCATGTGTGTGGCTGAGGGTTGCCTTCTTCACCTGCATCCTTCCATGTCAGAAGGTGTCTATGTGGCCATCTGGTTCTGGAAAGGTCTCAGGACAGGGCAGCTGTCCCAGGACACTAGGGGAAGGAAGAATCCTGATGCGCCTGCTCGGGTGCATAGGTTGCCCGAGCCTTCTGGCCTTCCACATCTGAGTCTGTGGTGCAGGGCTAAAGGCTGGGGGCATAAGAAGACTGGGGACAGAGTGGAGCTAGGGGTCACAGAGGGGGAGCAAGGAGAGGGCTGGGGATACAGAGGGGCAAAGGCACAACAGGAATGTGGTGTGAAGGGATGCGAATACCCAGGTGCTGCGAGAGGAGCTTGTGAGTATTGGGGTAGGAGCCCAAGGGGCCAAGAAGGCCGAGGCCATTGCCAAGACAGCCGTCAAGTAAACAAGCAGTAACCCGAGTCCCTCCGGGCGCTCCCACCCTCAGGACCGCCCCTCCACGCCGCCCACCTGCTCCCGGTGCACTCGGGCTCCCAGCTGCAGAGGCAGGGTGCCTCTGGAGGCCAGCCAGGGGACTGCAAGCGAAGGGGGAAACGGCGTGGCTCCTCCCCTCCTCTCTCTGGCTGGGAAGGGGGCAGAACAGATCCACGCGATATGATTGGTTCCGGGAGGCCGCCTATGACCTAGTCCAGGTGGCCTGGGCTGGGGGCGTCGCCCCAAATGACATTTGCCGCCCTCAGGCTCAGCCAAACTCTGGGCGGACTGCGCGAACAAACTGGGGAGCCCCCGCCCCTCCCTGCTGCTCAGCGTCACGCGTGACGTCCCGCGTGATGGCTGAGAGGGCCGCAGCGGCGCGGAGAGGAAGGCGGATCTGAGAGCTGCAGAGGCTGGCAACCCCGGAAAGCGTGAGTGCTCCCTGTCCCGGAGGGATTGGAGACTCAGGGGAGTGCAGGTTGAGGGCTGGAAGTTGTAGAAGGATGCCTGCCTTGAAACTCTGTCCTGTGGGATTCAGTATCTTGGCCTCTGTGGAGGTCCCTGGGGCACAAG
>PVJS01021487.1:0-15000 GCA_004027185.1 Glis glis
TTTTTTTCGGTACTGGGGATTGATCCCAGGGGCATTCTACCTCCGAGCTACAACCCCAGCCCTATTTTTTATTCTTTATTTTGAAACAGGTTCTCACTAAGTTGCGGAGGGCCTCACTAAGTAGCTGAGGCTGGCTGAGAACCCGGATCATCTGGTCTCAACCTCCCAAGTACTGGGATTACAAGCGTGCGCCACCACACCCAGCAGTACTTTTCTTAAGAAGAGAAAAAATGCCAGGTGTGGTGACATGCCTGTAATTCCAGTACTTTGGAGGCTGAGATAGGCCAGCCTCAGCTACTTAGTGAGACCCTGTTTGAAAAATATAAATAAATAAATAAGTAAATAAATAAATAAATAAATAGGTCTGGGGTGTAACTTGGAGGTAGACTGCTGCTGGGTTGGATCCCCATTCCCCCAAAAAATAGGCCTGGGGGTGTAGAATGCCCCTGGGTTCAATCCCCAGTACCCCCCCCCCAAAAAAAAAAGCACAAGGGAAGAAACTCTGTCTGGAGACACCAGTTCCACAAAGGTGGAAGGTGGTCCCTCGTCCCTCTCTTCCTCCCTCCTGTCCCTCGTGGTCCCTCTGCCTCCCCAGCATCAAGCACTCAGCCACTATGGCTAGTCCTCTGGTCCAGGGATGCTGTAATTATGGTTTTGCAGGGGCTAGCCTGGAACACTATTTTCTCCACCAGGGTAGTTCATAGATGTTTATTTACCCCACGTGTAGGTTAACAGGAGCAAAACTAGGGCATGTGGAAGAAACGAGTCCCAAACTCAAGAGAGCCGTGACTGGATCCTCTTTCCCCTGCTCTGAGGCATCTCCTGGTGGCCTTTGTGCACAGGTATTCCCCGTGGATTCAGCAGGATGTTAATAATTACGAAGACTCAGTAAAAACAATACTTGCCACTTGTATTACATTTTATGGTTTCTCTGAACACTTTAACATGGCCTCATTACTTCAACTAATCCTCAGGGAATGAGGTATGTGGGGCAAATATTATCTCTGTTTTACAAATGGGAAACTGAGGCCTAGTCTACAGGGCCAAATTCTCCCAGGTAGATCTGAGAGGTGAACTCTCATCTCGGGGCCTTGCACAACCTGAGCACTGGCACATGTAGGCGTGCTACCTTTGCACAGCTGAGGGTCGATTTTTTTTTTTTTTTTTTGGAGGGATGAATGGGGAGAGGACCTAAAAGTGAGGAGGCTGAGCTGTTCCAAGCCTCAGCTAGTGCCCCCCAATGAGGACTTCTCCTGTGGCCCCATGAAGTTGATCTTGGCTGCTCGGCCAGTCCCTCCTTCTCTGGGGCCGCGCGGGATTGGGCCTACCGGGCAGATGGGAGACTGGGGCTGGTGGAGGGTCCCGCTGCCCTGCCCCACATCGCAGGTGAGAGAAGGTGCAGAGGCCGCGGGCGCCGCAGGGCGGCGCTCTCGGGGCGGCCCGCCCACCTTCCGGGCGGGCAGACTGAGGCTCGGGCCGCCCGCGGCCGCCCCCTGGTGGACGCTGCGGCGGTGGGCGCGGAGCGGTCACTGGCTGGCCGCCCGGGCGGAGGCGCGGCGGCTCTCCCGGCGCCCGCTCCCCCGCCGCCTCCCCCGCTCCCTCCACTTTGGGGATAATTTAACATGTTTCACACTAACTTTCCCGTAATGGCCGCGGAGCCTTTAGAAATGCAGCCTCCCGCTTTATCGGCGGCCGCGCTAATGGTTATCTCGCAGCCGTGCCCCCGGCGATCCTGTCAGGAGTAAATAGAAGCTGACACAGTCATTTGCTTAAATCTTCTCCACACTTTTGCCGCATTTCCCTCCAGAGGATACCCCTGAAACAACAATTATTTGAAATGTCACGCGTTTCTGCCCCTGGGCTACCAACAAATGAACATTAAATCTATTAACAGCAAAAAAAAAAAATTTAAATGTTTACTTTTCTGGGAAGAAGGTGTGAGGGGCCGGAGTCGGGAGGGGCTGAGGGAGAGAGACTGGGATCCGGGAGGAGTCCTGCCCGACAGACAGACACAGTGGACAGACAGACAGAGGGAGCAGGCTGTGATGGCTGCAGAAAAGAGGGGAGACAGACGGACAGACAGACAGCCACAAAGGGACACAGAACAAAACGCAGAAATCGTAAGATAGATGTGGAAAGAGACTCAGAGAGGAGAGGAAGCCAGGCACGGTGACACATGCCTATAATCCTAGTACTTGAGAGGCTGAGATAGGAGGATCGCAGGTTCGAGGACAGTCTCAGCAACATAAGGAGAACCTCAACAACCTAGGGAGACCCTGTTTCAAAACAAAAAATAAATAAATAAAAAGGGCTGGGGGTGTAGCTTGGTGGTAGAATGCCCTTGGGTTCAATCCCTACTACCATGGGAGGACAACTAAGCCATTCATTGTCTGTCACTCAGGTGACTTGTGGAGTACAGGTTCAGGGACTGGGTTCCCATTGTCCAGATGGGGAAACTGAGTCCTAGCGTGGGCCTCAGTGGCCATGGAACAGCACAGGGAGCTTTTCACCCATTTTGCACTGCACCAGTGAAGAAGCGAAGGGCAAGGAGGGCAGGACCCTGCCCCTGGCAGCCTGGACCTCGCGCTCTGGATGCACCGCCCAGGCCGGCCCACGAGATCCCAAGGACAGCAGGCAGTGGGAGCAAGTGCCCACCCAGCACACCTGTGGAACGATTCTGAGTGTGTACCATCTTGCTTTTTGGTGGCCCATAGGTCAGGACCTCACCACCCATCATGTCTGTGGCCATAGAGCGGCTCCTGTGGGAATGGAGGCAGGGCAGGAAGCTCTGTCCATGAGGACCACTTTGGCCTCCACACTTCCTACCAGAACCAGGGCTCGGTGAGGGGCCTGTGAGGGGCAAAGAGAACAAGATGTGAGTGGTCACGGAGGATCCAGTACGGGGACCATGGAGATGTCCGTGGGAGGTCAGAGAGAGGGTCCTGTGACAGGAAAGCCCCTCAGAGGAGCCTGCAGGTGGACCGTGAGGGGTGGGTGTGAAGTGGTCTCACCTCCTAACTCCCCCTCCCCTTGCATTTCCTGGTCTTCCATGGAACAATTTCCTATCACTTGTTCAGTTAAGATAAGTGGGTCAGATTTCACGGCAGGAGGTGGGGGGCTCCCTGGGTCCTGGGCCAACTCATCCACGCTGTGGCTGGGTTCCTCTTGCTTTCTGGTTTCACCCCGCTCCTGAGGACCGCCTGTCCCAGCTGGGGCTACACTCCAGGGGCTTTTGTCAGTGTGTAACTGGCTGTGAACAACCCCTCCATACACACCTGTCCACACCAATAACTTATTTTCTAACATAGAAGCAAGCTATGAATTTGCTCTCACATTACTGCTTTAAATCTGCACATTTTAGCCTCTAATGCACCCATACATACTCTGGTGAACTGTGTCTTCAGAGCTCATGTGTACACTCAGATGCTCATCTTCCATACCCTAACACACGCGCTACACACTCAGACACACACCCAAGGTGACTCCTTCCCCTTTCTCCCATCCTGACAAGGCCCACCCCCAGTCCTTCAACTGACTCCAAAGAGAATGGTAAAAGGGTCTGTCTGTCTGTTGGGGTCCCTGAGGCTGTGTCCCTGTGTGAATATAAACTTGTATATGTGTTTGTGTGTGTGACTGACAAAGAAAATGTGCATGTATGTTTGTGTCTTTGAATGTGGACCCCATACACACACAAGGAGACGGTGTGTGTGTGTGTGTGTGTGTGTGTGTGTGTGTGTTGGAGGGTTGTGTGCCAGTGTGGTTGTGTGTGACTGAGAGTGTGTGGTGGGGGTGTGTGGGGGGGGTGAGTGCTATTTAAATAAAAAAGAAAGGAAGTGAATCAGGGTCGTTTCCATTTTAATTGTAAAACAGATAAGCACTAAACACTTTGAAAAAGTAAATGACTTGAGAATAATTACTCTCTATTACCCAGCGTCCCAGGGGGGCAGTTGGAGGAGCCCAGATGGCTACAAAAATGGGATTTAGCAGAAAATTGAAGACATTATTCACCGTAACACATTATCAATTACCTTCATATCAATTACAATAACCTTACATTAGCGAGGGGCCCCGAGACCCTCAAGCCTGAGACTGTGGAATCACCGCAGCCCCGTGGGGGAGGGGTGGGAGGAGGGGTAAGAGGATGGGAGGGGCCTGGGAGGGTCCTGCTTCCTTCTCTCTCCTGGAGATGCTGCTGGATCAGGCCTCACACCCCATTCCAGGTATCCACTCCCCGAATTTCTCCTGGTCCCAGCACCCCAAGCGGAGGATGGAGTGGAAGAGAAATGGGGGAGCTGGGAGTGAGGGGCTAGGATACAGAGAGATACAAGGCCAAGAGGAAGAGGTGATGCGAGGCTGAGGCTGAGGGAAATAAAGGGATGGGTGAAAATAGGGTGGTGTAGATGGGCCCCAGAATTCTGAGAGGCTGAGGAGACTGAAATTTGAAAGGATAAGGTGCTTTTCCAACATGTTGAAAAGTCAGTTTCTAGTCCACGGGCCTCCCCATGCCTCCTAGGCACTAGGGCTTTTCTGGCATCTCTCTTCCCACGGCCTTTCCCCCATCTCTCCCATCCTAAAGTCTCCTAGATGAAGCAGGGTAGATGAGAATGGATTGCACAGAAATAACGGAATGAGCTGTCACCTGCAATAGGAGCCATGGAAGTAAGACAAAGGGGAGAACTTCCAGAGAAAGATTCCCAAACTGAATCCATGTGTCTAGGCCGTGACTATTACCTAGGGAGTGGTAGGGAAAGGAGCTCAGACACTGCAGGGGCAGGATGTGAGATAGAGTGAGAAAGGAGAGCACACAGAGGCCACGTCAGACTTCTCCCTGCTCCCCACCAACCCCTATGAACACACAACACCCTACACCTGCTTCTGGGGAACCAAGCCAGGTTCTAGACCTATCCTGCCCCATATGGTAGCCACAGCCACATGTGGCTCTTGAATACTTGAAATATGGCTAGTCCAAATGGAGATGTTCTGTAAATGAATAATACATACCACTTTTTAAAGATTTAGAATGGAAGAAGAATGTAAAATGTCTCATAAGTACTTTTATTATTATTATTATTATTATTATTTTGTGTGTGTGGTCCTGGGGATTGAACTCAGGGGCATTCTACCTCCAAATTATACACTCATCCCTTTTTCTTTTTCTTTTGAAACAGGGTCTCGCTAGGTTGATGAAAGTCTTACTACTTGTTGAGGCTGGCCGTGGACCTACAATTCTCCTGTCACAGCCTCCCAAGTGCTGGGTAATTACTTTTAAAATATTGATTACAAGCTGGGCATGGTGGTACATACCTGTAATTCCAGTACTTGGGAGGCTGAGACAGGAGGATCGCAGGTACAAGAACAGCCTCAGCAATGTAGTGAGACTCTTAGCAACCTAGGGAGACCCTGTTTCAAAACAAAAAAATAAAAAAGGCTGGGGTGTATGTAGCTCAGAGGTAGAATACCCTTAGGATCAATCCCTAGTATGCCCCCCAAATTTGATTACAGCTGGGTGTGGTGGCAAATGCCTATGATCCCCGTACTTGGGAGGCTGAGAAACGAGGATTGCACGTTCAAAGCCAGCTTCAGCAATTTAGTGAGACCTTGTCTCAAAATAAAAAAATTAAAAAATAGGCCTGGGGGTGTATCTTAGAGGTAGAATGCCCCTGGGTTCAATCCCTAGTACCAACAATAAATAAATAAATAAACAAATAAATAATAAAAAATAAATAAAAAGAGCTGGGGGTGTAGCTCAGAGGTAGATGCCCCTGGGTTCAATCCACAGTACCAAAAATAAATGAATAAACAAATAATGTTAAGATGGTATTATCTTGGCTATATTGATTTGAATAAAATATTTTATTAAATTTAATTTTACCTGTTTTATTTTACCTTTCTGTAAAAATCATAGCCACTAGAAAATTTCAAATTGCATTTGTGGCTCACATTGAATTTCTACTGGGCAATGCTGGGCTAAAGTGCCAGCGAAGGAAAGGGTTGGGGGAGGAGGTATAAATTATGGGTGGCCTCCCTCCCCTGGGATTTACCCCAATGGGCTCCTAGTTTTCCACATCGGAGAAGGAGCTCCCCAAGGAACAGCCCTTCTGAGATGGAGCTGAGGCTGGAACTCCAGGATCTGCCTGTTTCTTTTTCTCTCCTGAAACCCAGCCCCAAATGTCAGCCATCCAGACCAGGAGGTACCAGACATGGAAGCCTGTGAGGAGATGTCACAGGTGCGGCTCATCCCACCCAGTGCCAGCACATGCTGGGTTTCTACACACATACTTTCTATATACATTTATACATTCACATACTTGCCCACAGGGCATGCATACACACACACTCCCTACACCTGCACATACTTCCTCTCATTTACACAATCTCACATTCATAGGTGCACTCACACTTTTTGCCTGGTGACATCTTCATGTAGATGCACACACATTCATTCATCCACGCATGTGCTTCCTACTCTGCACACAGAGCAGGGCAAGGAGGGCAGGCCTGGGCAAAGTTGTCAACTTGATTCATGGTGTGTGGTGTGTGTCCAGGGGAGTGAGAGCTAATAGTGCCCCCCTCCTCCAGGCTGGGCCCAGAGGACTAATTGCCAGTAATGAGCTAAAAGGAGCTCAGAGTTGGCCTCAGGCACCGGATGAAGATGTTTCCAGAGACCAGTCAGAATCTGTCCTGCTGTTTTGTTGATAGAAAATCTTTCTCCCCTGGTGTCCCCCTTTGTCTCTGTCGCCCCTCCTGTGGCTCCCTCTGGTTCTCAGAGCCTCTGAGGAGTCCAGCCTTACCCCACCCCCTGCCTCTCCCATCAGCCTCTCTGCCTCCTTCTCCCAATTGTCCTATCTCAACAAAGCATTTGCCTGCCATTTTGCCATGTCTCTACTTCCTGATGGGGCCTGTCAGGGTATCTACTGCTAAGCACAGATGCCCAGGGGCTCCAGAGGCAGCTCCAGAGGCAGCTCCAGGGTTAATGGGGAGGGTTACAAGGAAGACGGTTAAAACTGGGTCTAAGAAAACCTTTCTCTTTTTTTGGGGGGGGTTATGGGAAAATGAACTCAGGGACATTCTACCTCTGAGCTATGTCCCTAGCCCTTTTGATTTTTTAAATTTTGAAACAGGGTCTCACTGAATTGCTGAGGCTGGGCTTGAACCTGTGATCCTCCTGTCTCAGCCTCCTAAGTACTGGGATTACAGGTGTGCACACCACCACACCCAGCTAGGAGAACCTTTCTCTTAAGGAGATCAGCCCAATAATGGAATGGGACAGTGCCCAGCTCCTCATCATTGAAATGTGGTGACATTGAAAATGTCCCCACTGACATCTTCAAGCAGCACCATTAAGAAAGTTGTAAGCGGGGTGTGGTGGCTCACGCTTGTAATCCCAGTACTTGAGAAGCTGGGACAGGAGGATTGCGGATTCAATATCAGCCTTAGCAACTGAGCAAGACCCTGTTTCCAAATAAAAAATAAAATCAGGCTGGGGGTGTAGCTCAGAGGTAAAATGCCCCTGAGTTCAATCCCCAGCACCACCAAAAAAAAAAAAAAAAAGAAAGAAAGTTGTAGAAAAGACTGGAAGAGAAGTTGCACAGGATAACCCAGGAGGCCTCTTCCTGGAATTATCATTACAGTTATAAATTATTAATGCAAATATTCACTGGTATTATTATAACTACCACAGGCCACCTACACAATGCCAGTACTTTACATGTTTAATTATCTTCCTTCGTCCTCGCAGAACCCCAGCAAGGCAGGCAGTGTTATCTGCATTTTACAGATGAGTAAACCAAGGCTCAGAGAGTTTAAACCAGATGCCACATCACATGGCTAGTCAGTCACAGACCTGGCATTTGAACCAAGTCTGACTGTAGTACCCATGCCTTTTTCATTAAAACTCATTCATTCATTCTCTCAACAAATATTTATTCATCAAATCGAGATGCCTATGATATCGCAAATAAAAACCAAAAAGGATAAGAGTCCTTAAACTTAAAGGAATTGAAAAAGCTGGGCGTGGTGGTGCACGCTTGTAATCCCAGTACTTGGGAGGCTGAGATAGGAGGATCACAGGTTCGCGGCCAGCCTCAGCTACTTAGTGAGGCCCTCCGCAACTTAGTGAGACCCTGTTTCAAAATAAAGACTAAAAAATAGGGCTGGGGGTGTAGCCCGGAGGTAGAATGCCTCTGGGTTCAATCCCCGGTACCGCCAACCCCCCCCAAAAAAAACAAACTTAAAGGAATTCAGCCAGGCATGGTGGCACACATTTGTAATCCCAGTACTTGGGAGACTGAGACAGGAGGATCGCAGGTTCGAGGACAGACTCAGCAAATAGTGAGACTCTCATCAACCTAGTGAGACCCTGTTTCAAACTAAACATAAAAATAGGTCTGGGAGTGTAACTCGGAGATAGAACACCCCTGGGCTCAATCCCCAGTGCCACACATACACAGGCAAAAAAAAAAAAAAAAAAAAAAAAAAAAAAAAAAAAAAAAAAAAAAAAAAAAAAAAAAATCAACTTAAAGGAATTCAGGGGAAGTGTGGTAGTGGTACCCAGCATCTCAGTTTAGAATGGGATGTCATCACAAGAGACTTCCTCTGCCATCCCGTAAGTGGTCATAGGTGTCTATTGTATATACACTTGTGCGTGTGTGTCATTGTGGGCCGGTACAGCCATGTGTATATGAATCTACCCAGGAACAACTCAAAGAGTCAGCAGCCAGAGGGACCTGGGGGAGAACTGGGGGCATGATAGCCTGGTGCCACTCCCTGGTGGGCGGAAGGAGTTATTCATTTCGAGGGCCAGGCCCAGGCCCGAGGGACTGGGGGACAGCAGGATGTGAGGACCCTGTATGCATACTTCAGTTTCCCTTTCTCCACCTTCACCTCTACATTTGGAGCACGGGGTAAGCAGAGGGGAAGGAAGGAAGGAGAGAAAAGGAGGATGGTGGCTAGAGTGGGACAGGGCAGGGGTGGCACCCAGACATCCAGAGCTGTTTATGATGCAAATATGTGTAAAAGATCTGCATTGCCTCCCCTGAGAAAGGAACCTAAAATTGAAGTCTAATTATAACGAATGATTGTTAATGAGTTGTCTAAACATAATAGATGGAAAGAATTAAACGCCCAGAAGAAACAGGGTTTCATTAACACACAATAAAGAAACCACAAGTGGGGTGTACAGAGCCCTCCCCTGTCATGGAAAATATCCCCTCTTTCCCATATATGGCCTGGCAGATGGGAGCAAGGCCATGCCTTCAGGACTGGGAAATAGGATTTTCAGGTGACTCATACCTGCTTGGGTGTTTGTGCCTCTGCAGGGGTCCCCACCCTAGGGCACTCACATCTATAGCCCTGCAGGCTAGTGTGGATATCACAGTAAGGTAGTGTGGATTTGGTGGGTGTGTCTCTCCTTATGGTGGACTCCAGTGGATGGTGGAATCTCAGAAAGGTACCCCTGTCTAGGTCATGAGCAGCCTCTGGGTTTTGGGGGTGCTGCTGCAGCCAGCTGCATGCCTCTGCACCTCAGTTTCCTGGGAAGGAAAGTAGCTGGGAGAGGACACACACACCCATATGCACACATATGTACAATCTGAAGGTCAAGGATCAGCCACGCTCAATTAGAAGGCCAGAGGGAAGAAGGACATCAGAGATCATCCAGTCCAAACCAGATCACCTAGTGCAGATGAGGCCACTGAGGCCCAAAGAGGAAAACTGACAAGTCCAAGGTCACACAGCTTAGAGACAGACCTCCTCACACTAGTCCAGGATGCTCTCGTTTTTTAGAACAGCTTTGCTTCACGCATGCGTGGCCTGGAGTAAGGCTGCACACACAATAAGATAATGTTCTACACACACATAAACCACACATAGGCATCTCCAGGTCCCAGACGCTCGTGGGTAAGGTATGAAGGTTTAGGGCATCCCAGGGAGGCAAGGGGAGCCATGCTTGTGTAGGGAGAGGCTGGGCAATGCTGAGTGGCCCCAGGATGGCACAGTGTGCAGGAGCACACAGAGCAGGGGCTGTTGCAGGGCAGAGTGGAGAGCTGGAGAGAAGCGGGCTTTGATTGACAGGTTAATGAAGCACTTTATACTGGTGGTGTAACTGCAGAGGCAGGCTGTGAGAGGGCTTTCACACACACACCCACATACAAACACACACCCTGAGACACAGGCGACACCCACCAGGCGGAAGCCAGGATGGCCAGCCTCCAGAGTGGTCTCACACCCTCAGAAGGATGCCCTCTCTGCACTGCCCCCATGACTCCCCAGGGCTCTGGTGGGTTTGGTGCAATCCCACAGTCACATTGATCCCAGGGGCACTTGGGATCCCAGTATTCACTGTTGGTAAAGACTCGGTGCAGACAAAGCTCAGACTCCCTCCAAGGCTGAGCCCAAACACCCAGGCAGGCTCCTTGCTGGGGATGGAGGAGCTAGATTCTGGATAGACATGAGGGTCCCAGGCCTATTTTGCCTAGACCCCACCCCAGGCGAGGCAGCCTACCCTCCCCCCACCTTCGCCCTTCTTTTGACCCCGCCCCCCCTGGAGCCAACACTGATTGGCTGCCAGGCAGGCAGTTCTGGCCAACCAGCCCCCATAGCGCCAAGAAAAGTTAATTTGGAGTTCTGGTCTCCTCCCAGGATGCATTTGGGCGGCCGCCCGTAATGAGATGCATAATTGCGGAGGCCTGCCAACAAAAGCAGCCTGGATTTAATTGAGTCAACGCATGGCCATTAATAATCTGACGGCAGCCCTCCCCCACCCCAGCCCACCCCCATCCGCCATCATCTAATGCTTTGCAGCCCCCAATTTACTGGGCTCCTATCCCAGGCTGGTCTCCTGTTCTGGGGAGCAAGTATGAGCATTTCCCAGCCTGCCCCAGTGCAGAGAACCCAAACTCCCCTAGAATGTCATGATATATCTGCCCAGCCTCTGTCCACTGTGACAATATACCCTGGTCAGTACCTGTACCCAACCAATCCTGTGGTTGGGTACATTCAATGGGGACGTTCGGTTACTACACAAATACATCCTAAGCTCTTACTATGTGCCAGTCTCTGGTCTCGGGCCTGGGAATACAGCAGCCAACACTGAAATGGCCAGCCTCTTGGAGCTCAGTGTCACCTCTCTCCTGTCCCCTCACACCCCTCTCATGTTCCTGACCCCCACACGTGTCCCTGAATACGTACCCACATCCACACCCCACTCCCCTACCAGCCCTCATACCCTTTCTCCACTTGTAGACTCCCACTGATGCCTGTCCTCAAAAGGGTCCCATGACTGTCCCTTTCATGTCTCATTCAGACACCTCCCCACAGCATACACTTTCTCAAATCTACTCCCCTATACATGTTCCCAAACCTCCTTCCTGTCCTCATACACAATTCCCTTAGAGGACCTTGTCCACACTGGCTGCTCCCCAGGGAGCTCATGGCAGGATAGAATTTTGGTAGCCCTGTCATGTCTGCTCTACAGTCCTCTCCCTGCCATGCATCCCTCCCGTCCTCCTCCTTTCATCAGCCCAGCTACCCTCACAGGCCCTCAAGCCTCATCTGAACTCTCCAAGCCAGTCCATTTCCTAGAGCTGATCCTGCCTCTGTAAAATGGGGGTAATATTAGTAAATGTCTCATGGGGGTGCTGAATGTTGATTTTATGAGCTAACCCAGGTGAAGGGCTTAGCACAGAGCCTGGCACTTCTGAGCACTCCCCAGTGCAGGTACCTGATGTGAGCTGGGTGGAAATAAACTGATACCCCCCCTCCCCAAAGCTCTAGACTGCCTAAATGCCCAAGTGACCTCTTAGGATAAGTTGTTTTCTGTAAGATTAGCTTTAGGGGGCTGGTCTAAACCCAGTGATTGAAGCTCAGATGGTGGAATCCAGCTTCCCCTGCCTCCCCAGAAAGGTGTGCATATTTGCATCCTCACCTGTCTCAGATGTCCCTGGGGAAGGGAAGAGACCATCCCTCAAAGTGGGGATGAAGCTGTGGAAAGAGGGAATGAATAGGGTGCTCTTCTCCTGCCCTCTGGCCTCCTTCCAGAGAATCCCTTGTAGGGTGGGGGGAGATTAGTTTGACTTTGGAATTGGAATTGGGTGTGGATATAGCTTTGAGACAAAGTTTCATCATTTCTCTCTCTTTCTTTCTTGTGGTACTGGGGCTTAAACCCAGTAGTGTGTTTTACCACTGAGCCACATCCCTAGCCCTTTTTATTTTTTATTTTGAGACAGAGTCTCCCTAAAGTGCCCAGGCTGGCTTCAAATTTGAGGTCTTCCTGCCTCAGCCTCCCAGTGGTTGAGATGACAGGCTGGTACCACTCACCAGAGAGGCAAAATTTCTTATGAAAGGACAGAGGGTTCCCCTTCCACTTATTCCAATTTCTGCTCTAAAGTCAGGGGAAGCAACAGAAGAAAGGAAGAGCCAGGACTTGGGCAGAAGAGGTGGCACTGAGGAGAGCTAGATCCAAGCCTCCTTACCACATCACCCCCTAACCTCCCTGGTTGGGGGTGGGGGTGGGATGTCTGGGGTGGGCATTAAGAAGACGCCCTCCTCCCAGGCCCTGAGACTCTCCTTGCAGACTAATGTCTGGCTGGCGGGCTTCCCGGAGGAGGCGTTGGGGCTGCGCTCTCTGGGGCACACAGGCGGGCGCGCGCGCGGCCACGCAGCTCCTCAGAGAATCCCCGTCACCGCCGAAATCGCCGAAATTGGCTGCAACTAGTAAAGATGCCAGGAATTTGCACCTTGCTCTGTGACCTAAAGCAAAAATGACATGAACATTGACAAATTTGACAAGGAAATTTGTGCAAAAAACAACTTCTATTTGGCTAGCCAAGCAGCAAATATGCCGGATGATACGCTTTATTAAGCAATCCATTTCTCAGCAATAGCGGCGCCATCTGCAAAGGTTACCGCGCATCAGGCTCGGCACAGAATTTCATCTGCGTCTGCAGTCGGGGCCGCACGCGGACACATTTTTCATGTACATGCGATTCCGGATGCAAATAGAATCCGTGATGAAGGAGGTGACCTTCCGGGCCGAGCCGCGCGCGCTAAAGTCACGCGCGGGCCCGCGGGGGGGGGCGGGGCAGGGCGGCGCAGGTCCCGCCGGGGCTGGGGCTGCGGTCGGGACGCCAGGGGGCGAGGGAGGGGTCAGGCGGCCGGAGTCCTTGGGGAAGGAGTCACACAGCTTTGGCTTTGCGCTTTGGGTTTGGAAGGGGTTTAGGAGAGCAGTGGCCCAGTCCTTTCACTTTACAGATGTGGAAACTGAGGCCCAGACCCGGGAAGGGTCCTGGCCAAGATCTCACAGTCGGTCATGGTAGGACTGCAGCGAGGCTCTGGTATCTTGCCTCCGGGTCCTGTGTTAGCACTGAGGGCCCCCAGCTCCTGCGTTCAATTCCTTTCACCACTGCTAAGCGTGTAGCCTTGAACAAATCAATAAAGCTTTCCCTGCCTCAGTGTCCTGGTCTGTAAAATGGAGATATGCTGTTACTTACCTCACAGCCTGAGGATTGAATTAATATGAAGAAAATACCTTGAAGAGAGTAAGCTCTATAAAAATGTTTGTTGGTTAAATTTGTTCCTCTGTCCCTCCTGGGCTGATGGGGGGTGAGGTGGGGCAGGGGTTGAATAGAAAGCTCTTGTGGAAGCAGAATGGGGGCAGGTAGGGAGAGATGGGTGAGCTAGCACCCTTCCCACAACTGAGAAGCAGCAGATGATTCACTCCTCTCAGAGAGTTCCCAGTTCCCTTCTCTACCCGCTAGTGCCCTCTTTCTATTACCCGATTTTCCTGGCCCCTCCCCTCAATGCAAAGAAATAAACTGCATCTTCATTTCCTACTTCTAGTCTTGTTCAGCTCTTCACATCTACTCCAATCAGGCTTGTGGTCCTTTGGGACCCCAGGGTCTGTCTTTCATGATCTCCTGTCATACTTGTGTTCTCAGTTATTGGTCACTGTTGGCTTTCTATTGGGTGAGGGGTCACTGAGGGAGGAGTTATGGTTCTCACGGATGAGGTCCCCCTCTCCCACCATCAATAAATTTTACTCCTACACCATTGGTAACTCTTTCTGATTTGAGATGAAGCTCCACTTCCTTCACTAATCCACATTCCTGACTCCCCATGATTTCCCCCTTTTCTGAAGTCCTGTCCCAGCTGCCAGAACTAATGCACAGATGGTACCTGTGATAAGTTTACTCTTTGGTGCCCCCCCATGAAAGCTCCTCCCTAGAGTTCTCACAACCCTTAGGGAGGGTTCAAGCACCAGCCCTCCCTCAACCCCCCACCGTCTCTTGCAATGGTCAAGCTCTACTGTCCACTAGGTCTGGTTCCCCCATCACCCACTCTATCCAGTTCTCTTACCCACAGCAACCTCCCCTGAGACTCCCAACTGCAGGAGAGTTTTGGAGTATGACAGCCCTGGCCTCAAAGTTATGCTCCTGAACTTACCAACAAGGTGGTCTTGAGCCAGTCACTAACCTCTCTGAAACTAGTGTTTCTCATCTGTTTAATGGGGGAGGTTAATAATAACCTCCTCAGATTGTTGGAAGAATTCCATGAAATTAAATATGCTAAACAATCATTAATAAATCAACGGATTTCCTTTCTTCTTCATTTCCCTTAGGGTTTCGCCATTCTGGATGTGTGTGTCAATCTATCCATTCCTTTGCCACCCCCCTCCGTGAGTGTGTTTCTTCCAAAGGGCCAGATTTTTAGCCAAAAGAATCCAGTCCTGCCCCAAGTCCTCGCCCTGGGGACTGTCAGCCTGGATTATGGAGCAGAAGTTAGAAGTTATATATAATGTTGGCTTGTTTGAACTTTATTGAGCACCTACAAAGTACAAGCTGAGCGGAGTTCCCTGAGGGCCCTGGCTCTCTATTCCCACCTTCGAAATCGCTGCGGGTCCAGGTCGCCTACCCAAGGGGGAGGTACGGGAATGCCTCGCCCCCTCCATGTGCCCCCCCCAAGCCTGGCGCCAAGGTTTCTATTCTAGTAAGAGATGCTGGGGGC
>PVJS01021487.1:17500-31437 GCA_004027185.1 Glis glis
GAGAATTCCTGTAGAAGGGAAAAAAAGTAAATTATCTGGGAAGTGCAAAATAAATGATGTTGCTCCCAGAGATGAATAGAGGTGTTAGAGGGAGAGAGGGAGAGGAGGAAGGAGGGAGGGAGGGGAAGAGAGAGAAAGAGAGAGAGAGAGATGGAGAGATAGAGTCACACAGAGAGACAGAGATGGGGACCGAGAAAGCCACGCGGGTATGGGGGTGGGGCGGGCTGCTACGAGGTGGGGGAGGAACCCGAAGGGTCGGAGGCGGCGGGCGTCTGGGTGGGAGCTGTGGGGGGTCGGTGCGGGCGTTTGGTGGAGGGGCCGCGGGCTGGGGGCGCAGCGGCCCGGGCCGAGGCGAGGGTGACGGTGACGGACGGGGCCGGGCCGGGCGGCTCATTCATCAAGGGAAGGATCAGGGGCCCGCGGAGTCACTTACGGGCGGAAATTGAATTCTGATGAAAGCGCGGAGCGGCGAGGGCGGGGGAGCGAGGACCAGGCTGGGGCTGAGTTCCCAGACTTGCTAAGGGGAGGGGGAAGGGCCCTTCCGAGACCCTCCAGATTAAAGTCCACGCCTCCTTCCTGACTGGACCCCCCTCCCCCACACGCACACCTAGCTGGGTTGTCAGGCTCCGGCTTGGGAAAGTGGTGGGGCCTCGGGGTGTATCTAGAAAGCCAGCTGGAGCCCTCCCCCTATGGATTTTGACCGCCAGGTGCCCTGATCTGGCCAAGGGATGGCTGTGGGTATGGGGAATGAGGTCAGAGGGAAGGGGGTTCGGTGAGAGAATTAGAGGGAAGGGGGGTCAAGAAGGGTTAATGGAGATTTGGTGGTGAGTCAGGGAGTGGAAGGGTGGGCTAAATGGGGGTACAGAAGGTCGGGGTGGTTAATGGGGGGAATTTGTGAGAGGGTCTGGGGGCTGAGGGGCTGCAGTGGAGGGCCTAGTGAAGGGCTAAGGGAACCGTGGTGGGAGGACTGGTGTGCAAATACAGAAGGAAGGCCCCAGAGAGGAGAAGAGGGGCCTTCAGCACATTAACTGCAGAGTCTCCCCTATTAAGAGAAAAATATCTCATTAATGAGAGTAGCAGCCCAGATAACACTGCCCAGGGTTCCCTGGGACAGGCTGGGGGCCCCTAGCACAAAATGGAGGAGAGTCTGTACCATCCAGGTGGTCATGGGGGCCTCCCAGCTGGCAGGAAGGCCAAAAGCCTGTCCTGCCAAACCCACCCAAACCCACCCCAGCTCTCCACATGCTCTGCAGTCAGTGATCACAAAGCCTTTGTGAGCTGTCCCTTTTCCTTGCTCTGGGGTCCAAAGCCTGGAGCCTGAAGGCACTGGAGTTCCAACAAGGAAGGAGAAGGGACTAGATATCTCTATTGAGATGGCCCTGGTGATGGTCATGGTGGGGGCCAGCATGAATGACCTGGAGAAAGTGGCATAGAATCTGGCCTTTATGAACCTTAGCACCCCAACAGGTAGAAAATGGTATGGGGTGAGACTAATGGTGGCAGTTGAGGCAGAAGGCCGAACATGGACAAAAGGGGAGAAGAGAGGAGGATGGTGGAGAGCTTTCTCACTTCCCTACTTGCTTGGATGCAGCTTAGGAGGTGCACTGAGGGGAGCATCATCCAGAGCCACACCTGGAAAAGCAGGTTGGAGGTGAAGGGAGTGTCCTACGGTGAAGAGCGTGCTTTGTCTCATAGCAGAAGGAATAGGCTTCGTTCTTTGGGCAGTAGGTAGCCATGACCAGGAGGACACTTTGCTTCTGTGCCTGGATATCCCATTTCCCTGAGGACTTGATAGAACTGTGAGAGAAGCCCTCTCCAAGGAGGGCTCCCATGTTAATGGCTTGATCTCCTGAATTCCTTTCCCTCAGAATTTCATCTCAGAATGATTCTTTCCCCCAGACCTTAAGCAAACGCCAGGACCTCTGCCAGCTACCCCATCAGCTTCCTGCAGTGGCGCAGGTAGAGAAGATAGTAGCTTACCATGGGTGATGGTATCATTGTAGTTATATGACTTACTTGCTCTGTCTGTCCACACTGAAGGGGCAACTGGAGAAGGTGGGCAGCAGAGAATGATTGGACTGTTGAAGGTAGTGATATCCACAAAGAAGGAAGATGGGCAGCCATATTCAACCACATGACTCACTCTGTTGCCTCTGGAACCTGAACTCTTGGGGTCCTAAAACCCCCAGAAACCTTCAGTGGGGACTCCAGGGTCACTGGAAGGCCTGGTGGGTGGACCCCTGTTTTCCTGCCCTCTCCTCACCCCACCTCACTCCGTTCCCATCACTCTTCCAGCTAATCCAAATAAGGGCAATTTGCAATTATGTTCTGGGCTCTGTGCCAAAGTGACCCTCATGTAGTGGCCATTTGGCACTAAAAGGGAGTGGAGCTTTGAGGGAGTGGAGCCTTGAGGGGCTCTCCTACCAGCCCACTCAGGAGCCTTTTGCTCAGGCTCCATTCAGGGGGGTGGAGTTGTAGCAGGGTCATCCTGCAGGTCTGCATGGGGTCAGAGGGCACTGTCATGTTTGGAGTGGCGGGGATGATTCCTCCAACCCCGTGGTCTCAGTACAGCTGTTAGAGGGGAGAAGGAGGTACCATGCACCCCCCCAGGAAGGAGTAAGTCTTAGCAATAAAGTATGGGGCAACCGAACCTACATAAATACCCGCAGTCTCCCCTCTCCCCTCTCTCTCTTTATCCATATGGTCCATGTAACCATCTGTCTTAGACACGTATGGTATGCCTAACACATAGAGCTGGACATGCACACAAAATCACAGGCATCCATAACAGGGATTCTTAAGTAAATACACACATGTAGTCATTGGTGTTTATTGTTACAATGTGTATTTGTGGGAATCCTTGTGTTTCAGTTGTCACTGTGTACGATTATATATCATAGTTTCACAAGTGCACAAATTCACAAGTACACACATGAACGTGTATATAAACACACATGCGGATGCATTTTCATATATATTAACAAATACGTCAGGTCCTCTTCCTGTACCCCAGGGGTTTGTTTAAAGAAGGGGGAAGCAAAGTGGGCAAGAATATGTTGGGGGCAAGGGGGGTAGGCAACGTGGTGGGAGGAGCACTTGAAATTGCAAGAACTACAGGGAAGTAATGAGCTGAAAACGTCAGCCTGGTTCCTGCCTGCCCCCCACCCCTTCATGGGCCCTCCCAGAAGGGCCCAACACCGCGTCCCCTCACCTCCCTCGGAGCCCGAGTTTTAATTTGGGCGGTGTAATTTTGGTGCGAACGGTTGGGCGCCTTTCGTTGGGAAATTGGGAGGAATGCAAACAAGATTTCACTTCATTAAACAGGGGCAAACAGTAGAGAAATTGCACTTACTTATGGAAATGACTTTTAAACATGCACAGCATTTACTGGCACTGCCCGAGCTGAAATTCTGTGAGGATTATACATGTGAATAATTCACCGCGGGCCAATTAGAGTTTGCTCTGTCCCTAACCCCCACCAGACCCCACTCCACCCTGTCTCTATTATGAGCCAGCCTCCTCTCTCCCCAGCTGCCCCCTTTCCCCTTCATCCTAGTCTTTCATTCCGGAACCCAAGCTGAGAAGCAGGTTATCACATTCACTTTAAGAGACACCCCAAACATGGTGACACTAAGTATTGTAACAGGGCAACCCTGGTCACAGGCACACAGTGTTTGAACTCACAGGGGGAAACGCTGAGGCTTCAACATGGCAACACACAAATACACTCTGATAACCCAAACATGTTAGTACACATTAGGACACTCAACAACTGTGACAAACAGACTTTGTAACACTTCAAACATGGCAATACACATTGTGACAACTTAAAATGATATTCACAGACATGCATTATAACACTGTAGCATAAATACAGGCACATAACTCATACATGATGATAAACACTCATACAGTGTGACAATTGAAATCCAATGGTTCACACAGACACAATGTAACAATGTAAACATTTGATAACTCAAACAGTATACATTGTGCCAACTCAAAGGGAGACACTATGTTGTTAAAATGCAAATATAAGCACCACCATGGGTGGTGGTGCACCCATATATCCCAGTACTTGGGAGGCTGAGATGGGAGGAGCTCAGGTTCCAGACCAACCTCAGCAATATAGGGAGGCTTTCAGAAATTTAGTGAGACTCTCTTTCAAAAAAATAAAAATTAAAAAAAAGCCGGGCATGGTGGAGCAGTCCTGTAATCCCGATACTTGGTAGGCTGAGAGGATTGCAGGTTCAACACCAGCTTCAGAAACTTAGTGAGAAGCCTGGCATGGTGGAGCACACTTGTAATTCCAGTACTTGGGAGGCTGAGACTGGAGGATCCGGGTTCGTGGCCAGCCTCAGCTACTTAGTGAGGCCCTCAGCAACTTAGTGAGATCCTGTTTCAAAATAAAGAATAAAAATTAGGGCTGGGAATGTTGCTCAGAGGTAGAATGCCCCTGGGTTCAATCCCCGGTACTGCAAAAAAAAAAAAAAAAAAAAAAAAAAAAAAAAAAAAAAAAAAAAAAAAAAAAAAAAAAAAAAAAAAAAAAAAAAAAAAAAAAAAAAAAAAGAAACTTAGTGAGACTCTCAGCAACCTAGTGAAACCCTGTTTCAAAACAAATAATAAAAAGGGCTGGGGGTGTAGCTTGGAGGTAGAATGTCCTTGGGTTCCATCCCTAGTGCCACAAAAATAAAATATAATAAGGCTGCGGATGATAGCTCAGAGGCAAAATGCCCCTGGGTTCAATTCCCAGTACCACACACAAATAAATAGATACATAAATACATAAATAAATACATAAATAAAAATAAATAGAATGCAAATATATTGTTGCACAAAGATAATCCACAACAACTCAAAGCTGGAATCACACACAGACACATTGGTAATACCCTCATAATTTGGGGACATTTCAAAACAGGTGACATAATTACATAATTGTGTCAATTCAAAACTGATTCTATACCTGATATCCCTAAGAATTCAATCCTGGCAACATGTACAATCTTACATTATGACAGCGCAAGTACTGTGATATACACATGGTGGCTGTTTAAATGGAATGACCAACTCACATTCTGCCTATGAAACACGTGGCTCATAAGAACATATGACAGGAGCCATTGGAACACAGTGAGATAGATTTAGGCACATGTTATGCTAATTGAGATGTCATGATAATTCTAGTGTGATGTTGCACACATTTTGACAACTCAACTATGTCAACACACAGAGAACACATGATAAAACTTCCAATATGATGGCAGTCACATTGCGACATATTAAATGTTCACTTATTTGCATGTTATATGAAGTCAAACATAGAGACACATTCTATGACAACTCAGCATGCTGACACTCAGGAGAGGGTGAGACATGTTCACAGAATATGACACACATGAAGACAACATCAAAACACAATACTCTGCATTGATACAGACATTATAAACTGAAACAGCAAACACAAAATCCACCAACCCATGGACATGCAAACGACCCAGTGACACCCAAATGATAAGGGGAAACCCTGAGACACAATGACACTCAGAACAGATGCATCATCACACATATACACCAGCACTGCTGCTGCCGCACTCACTGGCAGATACACCCTGACCCCTGACCCCCAACCTACCAAACCCCTAGTCACTGCATCTACTTAACAGGACAGATGCTGCCTGGGTAGGAGCAGGCCTCCCATTCCAACCAAGCATGAGGGCAAGGCTGAAAAAGAAGTAGAGACAATGAAGGCATCATCTATGAATCCAAGACACAGCTTACAGAGAAGGACAATAAGAACCACAGTGACGATGGCTCATGCTTGTGGAGTGCTTGTGCCATAACTCCTTAACAGAGCCTGGAAGGATTCCTGCTGAGGCTGCAGGAAGGGACAGACCTTTTCTCTGCATACACAGCTCAGGGAAGAGGAACCTCCCAGGACTCTGCCCATTCACACAGACAGGGCCCAGGGACAGACTATGACAGCTTTAGTGTTAGGTGGGGACTGTGGAGGAGGTGAGGTTTGGGGGGAGCTGGTCCATACCTGGAACCTTGATGTCATGACCTGAGGTGTCCCTTAGTGACTCTAAGCAGCACTCAGAGCTTGATAACAGCTTCATGGCCTGGGTGATCTTTCCCTATCACTTGGTCCCTCTCTTCATACTATAGGAGTCCCTTCTGATCAGGGTGTCATGATCTTTGCCCTCCTCCAGACTAGATTGAAGGCAGGGCCCAATGTGCAGTAGATGGAATCTGTCTGGTAAGGAGGGTGCTAGTTCCATCTAGAAGCTTCCCAGCCATGAGGGGGCTTCAAGAGTCAGGAGGGAGCTGGGTGTGGTGGTGCACACTTATAATCCCAGTACTTGGGAGGCTGGGGCAGGAGAATTGCAGGTCTGTGGCTAACCTCAGCAGGTAGTGAGGCTCTCAGCAACCTAGTGAAACCCTGTTTCAAAATAAAAATAAAATAGGGCTGGGGGTATAGCTCAGTGGTAGAATGTCCCCGGGCTCAATACACACACACACACATACACACACACAGTCAGGAAGGCATGGCAGTATCAGAGAACACACCTGGCATTTGTGCACATCAGGGTCAGTGTGTATTTGATTGGGAGCATCAGCATGTGTTGGGAATTTTCTTTTCTTACCCAGGAGCACGGTACCACTGAGCTAGGACCCTAGGCCTTTTTATTTTTTTGGTATCAAGGATTGAACCCAGGGGCATTCTGCCTCCAAGCTACACCCCCAGCCCTATTTTATTTTTATTTTGAAACAGGGTCTTGCTAAGTTGTTGAGGGCCTCAATAAGTTGCTGAGGCTGGCTTCAAACCTGTGATCCTCCTGTCTCTGCTTCCCAAGTACTGGGATTACAGGTGTGTGCCACCATGCTTGGCTGGATTTTTAAAATTTTATTTATTTATTTATTTTTGTACTGGGTGCTCTATCACTGAGCTATGCCATCAGACCCTTTTATTTTTTATTTGGACAGGGTCTCCCTAAATTGCTGAGGCTGGCATTGAATTTTTGATCCTCCTGCCTCAGCCTCCTGAGTAGCTGGGGTTACAGGCATGTGCCACCACACCCAGCATGTGTTAGGATTTGTATACCAATAGGAATCAATTTCCCTTGGGCCCAGGTGTGTCCCAGTTTTTTTTTTTTTTTTTTTGTTTTTGTTTTGTTTTTTGCAGTGCTGGGGATGGAGCTCAGGACTGCGTACATGCTAGGCAAGCAGGTAACATTTTGAATATTCATGTATTGGAGTGTGTACCTGAGTGTTTATATCTAGTAGCATGTATGTGAATCCCTGGGAGTAAATGGTTCCAAATGTGATTGTCTCACTGTGTGTATTTATACCATTTTAACACTATCCAGCTGGGCGTGATGGTGCATGCCTGTAATCCCAGTACTTGGAAGGCTGAGTCAGGAGGATCACGGGTTGGGGACAGCCTCAGCAAGTAGTGAGACTCTCATGAACCTAGCAAGACCCTGTTTCAAAGTAAAAATAAAATAGGGCTGGGGGTGTAGCTCAGAGGTAGAATGCCCCTGAGTTCAATCCCCAGTACCACACATACACACAAAATAAAAACAAAAACAACAATTCCCAACACGTGTGTCATCTCAAAGACAAATGCATGTGCCAGTGTGTGTGCATCATCACCTCTTAAGGTTGACACACTGTGGTTGGAGCAAGGCAGCAGGTTTTTGTCGTCATGTGGTACAATTCCTTCTGTTAGGACCTCAAAAACATTAAGGCCGGGCATGGTGGCGTAAGTTTGTAATCCCAGTACTTTGGGAGGCGGAGACCGGAGGATCCGGGTTCGCGGCCAGCCTCAGCTCTCTTGCTCTCTCCCTGTCTCTCTCTCTGTCTCTCTCTCTGTACTTAGTGAGGCCCTCCGCAACTTTGTGAGACCCGGTTTCAAAATAAAGTATAAAAAAATAGGACCGGGGGTGTAGTGCAGAGGTAGAACACCCCTGGGTTCAATCCCCGTTACCGCAAAACAAAACAAAACAAAACAAAAAACATTAAGAACAACAACAACAAAAAGACTATGGCACTATGACAGGTCTCCCTGCCAAAGGGGCTGGGGAAGGAAAGGCGAGCTCTATTGGAGTCTAGTTCCCTAGAGCAGTCAGCTCTTTTTTGCCACTCCCATTTCACAGAAGGAGACATTGAGGACAAGTAAAGGGCAAGGTCATACTGAGTCTGGGGAGGGGGAAGGGAGCAAATGCCTGGAGGCCTGAAAAGGTGGAAGTTCCAGACCTCATCCACCTCTTCCTCCCCTCAGTGAATAGTCAGCTCCCAGGGCCACAGTGGCTCTGCTGCCTTCCTCTTCTCCCAGTGCCAAGTCCCAGTCCACCCCATCCTGCTCCCTCCCTCTGTCCCAGGCCTGGCCTCCCTCCTCCACCCCCTCCCCACTTTCTCCCTTGCTCTCTCTCTCTCTCTCTCTCTCTCTCTCTCCAACGGGCACATGTCAGAGAACATTATGTGCACTGCAGATTTGCATAATTCAAGAAGCATCAAATTAAATTTGCATAATTCCTTTGATTACACTTGTTATTAAATGTAAGTGACATTGATTTACAAAATGGCCCAATATAAGGTTAATAGCAAATGTCACCTTCCAACAGGGTGAGTGTGTGTGAGTGTGTGTGTGAGTGTGTGTGTGGCAGGGGCAGGGGATTGCAGGAAGATGGACCTGACTCCTAGCATTTCTTTTCTGCCAGGCTCAGTCCCTCCCAGTCTCCTCCTTCCTGTCCTTCCACTCAGCTGCCCCAGGCCCCAGGCGCTGAGTTTTGATATAAGAGAAACAACTCATTGTACATCTCCTCTTTTCCTTTCCTTTCTTCCAGGGCTAGATCCAGTGAGGTTAGATTGCTGATAGATGCTGTAAATCAAAGGGAGAGAGATTCGGAGCTGTGGGGTTAATGGTTAGGGATCAAAAGATATGTAGAGCAGGGGTGCTTTGGAATTTGCCCCAAAGACATTAATGCTGAAGGGTGAGTCATAAATAGAAGTGGGTAGCTTCTGATCTGGGAGAGACCCAGGAGTCTCAGCGGAGGTAGCAGAGCGTGAGCAGACTTGAGTTCTGAGTTTGCAGGTGTAGGGCAGTGAGGACCCACTGAGCACAGTGTGAACACACTGTGAGCAATGAGGAGACACAGGTTCAAGACCACAAGGACTCAGGAGCCCAGCAGGGGGGAGTCCCAATGGGCAAAGATTGGAGAGATGGAGTTTTGGGAACCATAACTTGGTGTCCGAGTCACGAGGATGTGCCTGTGAACCCAGAGAGAAGGGGAAGCATGGAAGCTTCATGCAGCAGAGTAATTCTCAGGACCCAGAACATGATGGAACCCAGCCATCTTGACCACTATGAAGGGCAATGACCAGAGGTACACACACCAGAACACAGACCCCCCACCATATACACACATGCACCTGCATACGTACCTCCTGACTGTGTGCACCCCAGCATGAATACACGTGTGATGCACACGTGCTTGTGGGCCTGTACAGCCTCACATGAATGTGGACAGGTGTAAAGGCCAAATATATATGGATTGTGTTACACATTCAGATACACGGATGGCTGGTCACCAAAGCACATCAAAATGGAAACTCACAGACAGACACATATAGACACACTTTCAAGGGCGTGGCAGTGAGAGCGTGGACAGGCAGGCTTGTCCACCTCAGGAAGGGCCGCTCCTCACCAGGGGATCTTGCCTGCTATTGCCTCCCAGAATCTGGAGGACTTTGTGGGGAGGGGCCCCTGGAGGGGGTTCATTCTGCCCTCAGACCACCACCAGTGGGGGAGCAACTAGAGAATCTCCAGGAGGGGCCCTGGTGATGGCCCCACGGAGCCTCTTCTAGAGCTGCTCTCCTCCGAACCCCCTTGCTGAAGGTCCCTTCCCTCCTCCTTAACCTGCTGCAATATGTGTGTGTGTCAGGGGCGGGGGCAGTGCCCGGCCATTCATCCTCTCCCCGGGTGAGAATATCGACAAGGCGGTAACTAATCATTAAACCCACTGGCCCCTTTAAACAAGGAAGGAGAATTATGGGCAGGACTGTGGGGGGCAGGGACCCCATCATGGACCCTTTGAGGGGGAGGTGGGCTCAGGGCTGAGCTCTGAACACACCTGAGAGCCAAGCTCAACCATCATTGCCTCAAACAGAGACAAATCGGGGGAGTTCAGGCCTGGGGGTAGGACGTGGAATGGCATCTGTACTCACAAATCCACAAGGACACACACTGGAGCACAGACTCATGGTTCACACGGGGATGCACACACACAAGGACAGACAAGGCATATACCTGTAGACACCACAAATAAAAGTATAAGGAAGGCTTCAGGACAGATACAGATCATGCCCCCTCACTCATCAGCCCCCTGAACTTCACACATTCCTGAATAATCATAATAATGGTCAAGAAAGAGGAAGGTGAGGTAGTGCACACCTATAATCTCAGATATTCAGGAGGCTGAGGCAGAAGGATCACAGGATCAAGACCAACCTGGGCAACTTAGCAAGACCCTGTCTTAAAAATAAAAAAAGGGCTCGGGTGTAGCTCAGTGGTAGAGCACCCCTGGGTTTAATCTCTAATATGGGGGGGGGGAGAAACAGAGAGAGAGAGAGAAGAGCTCATGAGAGAGTACTGTAGAGTCACAGGGGTCTGGGTTCAAATTTCAAATTTTCATTTTACAATTTCCTGGCTGCAAGGCTTTTGGAAGCTCACTAAATCATTCAGAACTCCTATGTCTTTATCCAAGTTGGAATAATAATAGTACCTACCCACGGAACTGTTGTATTAAATGAGATAATAAATGTAAAGTGCCTGGTGTACAGTAGGAACCCAGGGGCATTCTATCTCCAGGCTACCCCAAGCCCTATTTTTTATTCTTTATTTTGAAACAGGGTCTCACTAAATTGTGGAGGGCCTCACTAAGTAGCTGAGGCTGGCCACGAACCGGGATCCTCTGGTCTCAACCTCCCAAGTACTGGGATTACAAGCGTGCGCCACCACGCCCGGCTTACATTTATCATCTTACAGGTGATCTTTGGTGATGATGTTGCTGTTTTGTCTAATCCTAAGTATTGACTGAGTCTTTTCTATGTGCCAGACACTGATTCAGGCCTGGCGATACAATGATAAACAAGACCGACACTAGAGGGGACTCCACGTGAACTTAAGGACTGAGAACAAGGCCTCAGCCCTCACCAACCAACCCCTGCCGAGGGGCAGGTGCAACAGACCCCTTGACAAGTGGCCTCTGGGATGAGAGGGCTGGCATTGTTTGGCCATCCGCCTCCATCCTCCATGTAGACTTGCGTGGCTGTAAGAACTCCTCTTCCTTTCCTGAGCTGTCTCTTCTAGCCCTGTGCCTAGTCATTTCCCTACTTGGAAACCCCAAGTCCTGGCCCGTGCACCCCATCCCACCCCCATGTTGTTGTTTTTTCCTTCTATTTCTCATAGGCCAACCTGGTTCACACAGGTGTGAAGAGTGTAAGGGCATGTGCACGCGCGTAGGTACATACACTCCTTCTCTTAGGTTCTTCCCTCACACCCTCCTGCCTGACAGGTGGGTAGGGCTGCCAGCCTCCTAATTAGCAAATCCACAGGCTCCTCTCAGTATTTCTTCTCTTCGACCTCTGAGCATTTGGCAGCAGCTCCACCTCTCCTCCTTGAAACTGTCCCTTTCCTGATTTCCATGACATTGCACCTTCCTGCTTCCCCTCCTCCAGCTCTGAAGTGCCTTTTCTGGCCTCCTACCAGCTCCTCTGCTATCTCCCACCCTTAAAGGTAACTGTGCCTCAGGTGCCCTCAAACCTCTTCTCTCCTCTTCGCCTTTCACAAATTCTATCCATTCCAACATGGCCTCTGATTGCTCTGAAAATAAACACCCAATTGAGATTTCTAACCCCACACTTTATCCCCCAAATGACAGACTTGAATTTTCCACCTGCCTGTTTCAACTAGCACATCAAATTCACCATGTGCAAAACTAAACTCATTCATTTTGTTGGCAAACATTTCTTGAGCACTAATGATATCCAGATGTGGTGCCAGGCACGGAGGATACCAAGGCAAGGTTATAGCCCCTGCCCTCCATCCTTCCAGATATCAAAGGTCTGAATCATCTGGACACCCATTTCCCCCCCTTCTTCCCCATCTTATCAATTGTCAGGTCCTAGGAAATCATCACCTCCCATTGTTGAGTCAGATCCGCTCATTCTTGCCTCCTGAGTAGTCTCCACGACACCTGTATCTCTAGGATGTAGTTTGTCCCACTCTCTTCTACTAATCAATCTATCCAAAGCATGGCTCAGATCATGGGTGGAATTGTACTCCCCTCACTACTCCCCCAAGTTTGTTGAAGTCCTAACCTTGACACCTGTAAATGTGACCTTTTTGGGAAATAGGGTCTTTGGAGATGTGATTAAGATATAAGTTAAGGAGAAGTTATACTGGAGTAGGGTGGGCCGCCTCCCTCACTGATCAACTCATGTAGAGTGCCTCCTCTGTGATTTCTTTCTTGCCACCCATAACCCTAGACTCTGTCCCACACAGCATGGCAGTGCCTGGCCTACTAGAAAGGCATTTCACATTGACTTGGTGTTCTTTCTTTGAGGAAATCAATACAACACATGTCAAGGACAGGGGCTTTGGAGTCAAACATGCTTGGCTTTGGGTGCAGGCTCAAGGGCCAAGCAGTCTGCAACATGAGTCTTAGTTGACTCATCTCTAAAATGGGGATGATTGCAATTCTTACCTTGCTGACTTGCGAAGATTAGAAAAATTGCCATATTGTAGTAGACATCTGTATTGTTGACCAAAACCCACTGGGAATGGTGGCCTCCCCTTTGGGAAACCAACAGGTGGTCTCAGAGAGAGTTTCCTAATCCTACTCTGCCCCTGGCCAGAGTTACCTGGTTCGTACTTAACACCTGACCTGCTGTGACCAATCCCGGTCCTTCTCTGGTCTCCATGAAGGAACCCAGAGGAGAGTTGATCTTTATCTGGTAATGGCAGCTGCAGGTGAAACCCCAGAGATAGCATCTGGTGTTCATGCAGGTCCTGTCTGAGTGTTCCTGAAGCTCAGGAACTCTGCCCTTCCCACTCTGAGAATTTGAATCTAGCTCCAATTGCCAGAGAATTCCCCATCCCTCCTACTAGATTCCCGTCTGCCTAAACCAATTTAGATTGGGTTCCTATTGCTCACAACCAAATGAGTCTCCACGGACATGTAAAGGGGCTGACATATAGTAGG
The DNA here is from genome assembly GCA_004027185.1 of Glis glis. Classification (NCBI taxonomy): domain Eukaryota; kingdom Metazoa; phylum Chordata; class Mammalia; order Rodentia; family Gliridae; genus Glis; species Glis glis. The sequence goes on from PVJS01021487.1 coordinate 30,769, forward strand.
GACCCAATAATTGCTAGTTCCCTCCTCCAGGGAAGAGACTATTGTGCCCCTAAGTCCCAGAGAGGGTGTCCTTTGAGGCTGTCCTAGACAGGAGAGGGACCTCTGCTCACTTTTCACATCAGAATGATGATGACTAGACTGGCCAAGGCCAGCTGCTCAAAAGCCTCCAAACCTTAATGTCACCATGAAATTATAAAAATCTCATTAATACCTTGTGATTACTCTCAAAAATAATTTATGAGCAAAAACAAGCTGAGCTAAAATTTAAAGACAGTCCTTATAAAACTAAGGACAGAGCTTGGTATTGATTGATAAAGACAGAAGAAGATTTTAAACATTCTTGGAGGTGATGAACTTGGGTAGAAAGAAAGCCTCCCCTCCATGGTGCTCTGCTCCAAGGAACAGAGAGGCCTGACATGGACTACCCTGTGGAACTGCCTGTGACTGGTGACTGACCCACTGTGCACTCACCATGGAAAGTGGCCTTTGCTCGAAGGCAGGTATGAAAAATAATCGCCTCTGCTGGGCATGGTGGCGCACGCCTGAAATCCTAGTACTTGGGAGGCTGAGACAGGAGGATCACAGGTTCAAGGCCAGCCTCAACAACTTAGTGAAACTCTCAGCAACCTAGTGAGAACTTGTTTCTTTTTTTTTTTTTTTTTTTTTTTT
>PVJS01021488.1:0-31432 GCA_004027185.1 Glis glis
TTGGGTGTTTTTAGCCCCTTTGTCAAAAATCAATTGGCTGTAGGTGTGTGGGTTTGTTTCGGAGTCTTCTATTCTGCTCCATAGGTCTATGTATCTGCTTTTCTGCCAATACCATGCTGTTTTTATTACTATGGCTTTGTAGTACAGTTTGAAGTCAGGTATTGTGATGCCTCCTGCGTGGTTCTTGTTGCTGAGAACTCATAGAGGTTGGAGATAAAAAAACTAATATCAAAATTCAGTAACAATATCATACTTTTTGTACAGTGCTATATAGTTTACCAAATGCATTCATATCCATGACATGTAAAGGAGACATTGGAATTCCCACACTGTAGGTGAAAAACTTCGGCTCCAAGGAGTTAAGTGGCTTACCTAATTTCTACACAACTAGTAAATAGCTAAAATGAGACTCAAATGCCTCTAGGGGAAGAGTTCAAGCCAGAAATCTTGAAATAATGTGACATACTTACATGATCTGCAGATGCAATTTTTCCTTTATAGCCATATATTTTATTTCTTTGAGGTGTTTCTAAGATTTTAAAGGGGAAATAAAGATGCTTTACTTACCATAAAACTTCTGACAACTAGACATAAAAATATAATTAAGAATAAAAGCCCACAACAATAAATGCTAAAAGATTGGAACACATAGGTGTTTGAAGGACGATCTGTTTGTTCCTAATTTTAATTGTTGTTTACACTGTCATGTGGAGGGATTCAGGATTATTTTTTTCTTCCTTTCAAAGAAGAGAAACCCAATGTGTGGACTGACTTGTCCCACCTCTTTACCATCTAGCCTAGTTGGGGAAAGTGGAAACTTCTACATTCAAATAGAGGACCACTTTTTCATAAGATAAGACTTTGTCATATTAATAAGTAGCCCTGAGCGCTGTCTTCCCTTGATCTAGAGGTCATTTTCCACCACAGGAAAAAAAATGGGAGTTTCTAAGAAGAGCTCTGTCCCAGGCAAATCTAACCAACCAGCCCCTTGGAAACATCTATTTTTTAATATGATGAAATAGTGAAATTTTAGGGTTATATCCTGACAAACTCATAGTAAATTGAAGATGTTGTAAGTTGAAAGTGAATTTAATACACCAAAAATCATAGTTTAGCAACACAATAGACTAGAACATCCACATTATCCCTCCTGATCACATGGCTGACTGGGAGCTCCAGCTCCAGCACCAGGAGAGGGGATTGTGCTGCATATCACTCGACCAGTGTGGGGGCCCAGAGTTAACACAGACCGGTGGGGAGGACATGACCCTCTTATCCCACTCAGGCACAGATGTGCGCTCATCTCGCACAGCCACAGTTACATAAGCATGACTAGGTAATACGCAACAGGCATGCACATGCTAAGTTACACTGCCAAGACTACAACTTTTGTAAAGAACTATAATAATATAAATAGCTACAATAATATTTAATTATTTGAGGCTAAATAAATTCTAATACAATGTTAAGCCTGAGGGCATCTGAGTATTTGTGAAGGAATAAATATCATGTGTGGAAGTTGTAGGTAGAAATATGTGACAATTGGTCACTTTAATTTTTATATATTGGTTTTCAGTTTTTCTGACCCAATAATTCCAGTGCTTGCTTATTTTTCTTCTTCATAGGATGTCTGAAAGTAAACATAATTTATTCTATAATTTCTAATCATTTTCCTTTTCAAAACCATAGTCCTGTGTAGTATAAAATTAGAGGTTCTGTTTTTCCTAACATAGCATTAAACCACCTTTCTATTGCCACCTTTAAATCAAAAGTACTCATAAATGTCAAATCATAAAAATTTGACAAGTCCCTCCGTTATTCAGGCTGTTCTTAAAGTGATCAGCAGTGGTCTCTGTGAGAGAATACACATTTTCTCTCATAGAAAACTAGTTTAATGTTCTCAGGCACTTATTTTCACAGAAAACATTTTCATTCCTGCTGCTATATAATTTAAATCACAGCCACCCCCAAGTATTTAAATTCAAAGGACATGTTGAAATGAACTATGTATTAACTAAAGTAACATATCAACCCTATCCACTCCTCCTCTAGATTATTAATTTGGTATTACTTCAAAAGAGAGAGCCACATGGCTACTGGTGGTTTGTCCAGGACTTAATAAGCACATAAACTTTGACAACCACTCCATCTTCATAAAACATAATTTTTATGACTGCCATTTAAGTGTACCCAGCCCTCAGCATGGGCTTGCATATTTACTTAACAGAGGATGATAACAGTCATGCTGAGTTGTATCAACCAAATATGAAGCTGAGAATCCATGCTTTATTCTTAGTATTAAAAGTCACGGCTAGATGTATGAATTTTTAGCATGGATGCATACATAGGCTTCCCAACATCCAAAAGAGAATGAATTTCAATTCAGTCTGGTTTTGTTTGGCATTTGTTTATATGGCTTGTTTTAAGCAAGAGGAAAATATAAATGAGATGAGCCATGGAACCTTGTATAAGAATATCAGTGAGGATTGCAAAAACCACGGGCGGTACTGAGGACTGGGAGATCATTTAGTAATGGAATGAGAGGGAAAATTGGAGCAAATGAGTCCAACCAGCCTGTTAGTTCATTTCATCTTTCAGGGAAGAACTTTTCTGCTAAATTTATGCTTTAAAGCTGGCATTCTCATTTTTCTCACCACCTGCCCCTATTCTAAACATGTAATCTATCATTTTAAAAATAATGCTGCATTGAGAAAACCTAAGGAAGTCCCCAGTATCTTAAAATAACTCTAACTATGGCAATTGCCTGATTTTGAAAGGCCTTACTGTACATTATTCTATGTCACATAATAGTCACCTTTCTGTGTTGGTAACTAGCCTTTTTAGAAATTTAATGGTATTTTCAAAAACCTCCTCCTCATTTCTCTAAGATACCTGAGGAGGATGTACATTTCCCAATGCCTTTACTTAGGAGGTTGAGATAAGAGGATCACAGGTTCAAGACTAGCCTCAGCAACTTAGTGAGGCCCTGTTTCACATTTTTAAAAAATAATAATAAAATAAAAAGGTATAATGCCCTTGGGTTCAATCCCTAGTACAAAAAGAAAGAAAGAAAAAAAAAAAGAAACAAATATTTTCTATAGGACTCCACACAATTTAGATCTCACCTTTTGATGGTAATATAAGAGTTATTTGGTTTTTACCCAGCCCCCAGATTTCAGGATTTACCAATGATGTGCTCATGTGTAGGAAACCTAGTACGAAAGAGAAGTTCTTAAAATGAAACCACGAAAAGCCACAGCTCCTCGCCTGCTTTTAAAAATACTGGTTTTGTGTGCATCCCCAAAGTAAAAATCTTCAGTGACTTAATAAATTAATACTTCATTTGTTGACCAACTGAATCCTACTGATCAGCATGCAAAAATTACAGCCAGCTTTCTTTCTGTTCTGCTAACTAGTGAGAGACAATTGTAAATACCAAGAAAAACAAATGCATGGTCTATATGTAAAGAAAACTAAATGCAGTATGGTTTTGATAAGGCATTGGAGAACTTTAAAAAGAGGGAAAGAAAATCCATTTGTCCTTGATACTGGCAATATGTCCCTCTGAAAAGCAACGGTTGGTGTTAATAGGTTATATTTCCTTTTCTAAGGTCACAAAGACACTACTTGGTTTTGAAGTGAACAATATTAACCTACTATTGTAAAATCTGTTTGATTTTAGTTTTTAGAATCAACATGTGGGATAAAGCATAGGAGACTTAATCATAATCACATTAGAAAAAATATATATACACCTAGGCTTCTAATGCCATCCATGAAAACTAACTACATAAAAAGACAAACTTGACTATTTGAGACTTAAAAGACACCATTTTTAAAATTAAAAACAAGTGGCAGAATGATCTGATTTGTATTAGGAACTTCTATAAATTTGTGCCAGGAACTTCTATAAATTAAAAAAAGAGAGAGAATGATAATTGAATAGAAAAGATGGATAGAGGTTTTGAAAAGGCATTGTAAAAAGATATTTAAAAAAGAAAGATCCTCAAACTCATTGGTAATCATGGAAAGGTAAATTAAAACAAAAAATAAGACATAATTTCTGTTCTTTTGGTTGACAAAAAATAATGTGAGTAATAAAATCCAGTAATCATAAGAATATCGGGAAATGGGCACTCTCATGCAACTGTGGAACTGTGGGTGGGCATACAAATTAGTGACATCTCTCTCAGAACAATATGGCATTATCTACTACAATTTAAAATGTTCATACCGATGGCTCTTTATTTCTTCAACTAGTAATCTATAATAAAATATTACTCAATCTGGTAACAAATATGCATATAAAAACTGCCAATGAGCATTTTATAACAATAAAAATTGAAAACAACTATCCCTTAACAGGTGAGTAGCTTGCATTCATTTATATGCATTAATCTGAAGAAATATTCCTGACATATTGCTTGAACAAAAACAAGTGCCAATGTTATTTATATGACTGTGCATTTTTGTTTAAGGAAAAAGAACATCTATATGTATATTTGAGTGTAGAAACATTTCCAAGCCCTAGTCATTAGTAAAAAATGGAAGTCATGATGATTTTTTTAAGATACATGATTTTACATATATGTGAGTGTGTGTATGATATACCCACAAATCGGGATTCTAGGTCAGTAAGGAATACACTACAGGCGATCATATGGAGAGGGTCTTGACCATATCAAGACCAGTACTACTTATAGAGTTAGGGCTGCCATCTTGCTACTTCCTACATTCTAGATTAAAAGTTTAAAATGTAAAGGTTCAAGTCTTTCAAAAGTGAATTCCCATATTTAATTATCAAAATACATGATTATTCCTTGGAATTTATTTTTCTTTAAAAGATTTATTTGATTAACTTGGCAATAAAATCTTTAACCAAAAGAAGGCTAAAATAAAGCCTTCATTTGATAAGAAAATAAGGGTGAGAATCCTACCTCAATTCAAAAATATCAATTATTACATAAGGAGATGATACTGAAATATGGGATTATCAAAGGAAAATAAATATCACAGTAAAAAGTATAGTAGCCAAATAGATTTAATTAAATGGTTAAGGTGAAAATATAAAGATTTTTTGTTGTTGTTAATTGTTGAGCTTTAACAAGACTTTTGAATACTCTGTGCATAATTCATTTAGTAAAGAACAAGCTAACTATACCCCATAAGAATGAATTGGAACACACATCTAATTAGAGTTTTAATTCTTTCCTATGATTTTTTAAAGTTTCAGAGAGTTGAATATATGTCAAAGAATTTATAAACAAATGAGCACACCTATAATTGTCAGTTTTAAAAACAGTGTAAAGCTATATGTGTTGGCTGCAAAATGACTAGGAATTGGTGACTTAAAGAATTATACTCTCAGCCAGGCATGGTGACACATGCCTGAAATCCCAGTACTTGGGAGGCTGAGATAGGAGGATCACAGGTTTGGGGCCAGCGCACAGTAATTTAGTGAGGCCCTGTTTCAAAATAAAAAATAAAATGGGGCTGGGGTATAGCTCAGAGGCCGAATGCCCCTGGGTTCAATCCCTAGTCACACACACACACACAATCATTTTCCATAAGTGCATAATTAAATGCAAGTCCAGAGACCAGATAACTGTGAACTCAAAAAATCTTCTATAGTTTCATTCCAGTTATAACTAAAAACTTGAGTTCTACACTATGATCAAGAAAAACATTCTTAAAATATTTGGCTTAGTTTTAACATAATGAAATTTTATATAATGAAATCTGAATTTAATTTAGACTTAGATATGAAATAGGTTATGGAAATAAAAGTTATTATCCTGAAAACATCCTCTGAACCAGCCTCATGCATAGAAAAAACTAGTGTTTTCCATCCCCATTTTACAGACAATGTAACTTGAATTTAAAGAAAAAATTAGAAAGGAAAAGTAGACTGAAAGCCTCCTCTTCCTATAAGAATACCAGCTCCTCCAGTCTTCTTCATTATGTATTCTTTTTCCAAATTCATTCTATGGTACAAGTATGCTTTGCTGCACTATTAGTTCATAGTTCATGAAATAATTAACAGAATTCATTAGCAATTAACAGTGAAGGGAACTGGGCATTGAGATTCATGCTTGTAATCCCAGTACTTGGGAGACTGAGACAGGAAGATCATAGATTCAAGGCCAGCCTTTGCAATGTAAGGAAACCCTCAGAAACTCAGAGAGATCCTGAGACCCTATTTCAAAATAAACCCCAGTACCCCCCCACACACACACATGCACACACGCACACACACATACAAACGAGGGGGAACTTAGGAACAGGCCTATAGCACTATTTATTTGAATTAACTGTGACAATCAGAATGTTCCCATTTCAGCCTTCCTTTTTAGTCCTCTCAAATCTCTGGATCTGGGTTTCACAAAATTTATTCTGAACATTTACCTTGGAGTTTCATTTAAGAGAATATTATTACAAAGTCTAACAATTTTTCCGTTCATCTGGGAGTATAATGCATTCCCTCCTCTTCCTCATGACTCTCTATCCTTGGTTCTTGGAAAGAATTTGCTTGCCTGGACCTTCTACCTCATGTTGCACTTTGAGAAAGGGTCTGTTTTTGTTCATAAGAGGATAGATTAAAAAAAAAACTCTCTTGAGCATGCTTTGTTATTTTTCATTTCTCTACAAGTTATTACATTTTTTTTATTTTTCTGGATAATTCCAGAAAATAATTGTGTTTAAATGCAGAAAATATTGTTAAATGAATATAATATTATTTAAATGCAGAGAACTAAAGAAATTCAAAGGTGGAAAACAGGTCCTATTTCATATCAGATCAATAAGAAACCACTTAGCTTTGGGCTATGAAAAAGCACATTGGGTAACTTCTTCTACCCTTTTCTTATAATAGCCTTCTTAACTTTTTTTAAAGTTAAATTCCTTATGTATTTAAGTATGAGTTGAGTATGGTCACTCAACTCATGACAGGTGGACCAGGAATGTGACCCTACCCCGCCCAGACCCCAAGCAGCCTGCTTGAAAAGCCATGTTCTTAACAACTCAAAATTTCCCTAGCCCAGCAAAAATGAAAAGAAGGAAGGGAGGGAGGGAGGGAGGGAGGGAGGGAGGAAGGAAGGAAGGAAGGAAGGAAGGAAGGAAGGAAGGAAGGAAGGAAGGAAGACAGCATGCTCAAGAGAGTTTTCTATAGGAAAAGAAAGGAAAGGAAAGAAAAAAGAAAAGAAAAGAAAACGAAAGAACAAAAAGGAAGGAGTTCAAATTATGTTCCAGGCACCTCTGGGGGTCGCTGAGGCTCTCTGTGGAGTCCATGATGTCAAAATGATCTTCACAATGACACCAAGATGTCCTTTGCTTTCTTAGTCTCATTGCCAGAGGCAAATGACATCTGATTTCACAACAGACTCAACATAGGGGCAGAGAACCCTCTGTTGTCCTCTAGGCAAGACTTTAAAAAGTAAACTTATAAAACCATACTGCTCTTCTCATTCTTTCTTTGTTAAGTAATAATTTCTCATTAAAATGTTATTTATAGCCAGGCCAGGTGGTCTGTAATCCCAGTACTTGGGAGTCTGAAACAGTAGGATTGCAGGTTCCAGGCCAGTTTCAGCAAGGTAGCAAGGTAGCAAGGCAGTCAGCAACTTAGCAAGACCTAGTTCAAAATAAAAAGATAAAATAGAGCGGGGGGTATAGCTCAGTGGTAGAACACCCCTGGGTTCAATCCCCAGTAACACACACACACACACACACACACACACACACACATACACACACACACAAAATGTTGTTTATGTTACCATGCCTATTTAACTTCTACTACCTCATCCAACTGTATTATAGAAGTTACTTTAATCTGTGGCTTTGATTAAACAAGAACAACCAGAATAATAACATAAGGCATGAAAGGTTGAAGCTGCTGAACTCGCAAGTGTATTTATCGGGTTCTGAAATAATAGGACCCCATGAATAAGATAAAGTGTAGGAAACATACCCATCTCTACTTCAGAGCTGTGTTTGGTGAAACTTGCTGTGAATGCTGTTTACTTTTGCTTTTACAGCTCAAATCTTATCAGAAATAAGGTTTCTCTGGCATCATGTTATAGTGATCATTATCTGGAAATTGGAAATACTTGACTTTATTGAAATGGGGCCTGGACTTTGTGTTCTTCGAATCAGTGGAATGTATTACTAACACATAATTAAGAACATTATCTTAGCCAGGCATGGTGGTGCATGCCTGTAACCCCAGTACTCAGGAGGCTGAGACAGGAGGATCACAGGTTTGAGGACAGCCTCAGCAATGTATTGACACTCTCAGCAACCTAGTGAGGCCTTGTTTCAAAACAAACAGTAAAAAAAAAAGGGTTGGAGTGTAGCTCAGAGACAGAATGCCCTTGGGTTCAATACATAGTACCATAAAAAAGAAAAGAATATTATCTTACATTTCCATTTCATCATTGATTTTTCAGGGCGTTTCTCTCTATATTATTCTTACCAGAATCCTGATACATTTCATAGCTCAGTCTATAGGCACATGGATGGCGAAAGAAGTGATATAAAAGCCCAGCCACCACCCAACTTCCTTTCTCCTCACTTCTTTTCTTTGCTTTTTGAAATTTTTTCCTTTATTGTTTGCTTCCCATGTTTCATGTCTATTCCAATTTTAGTTTCCAAATTCCTTTTTCTTCTCTCTCAATTTCCATATTACAATTCCCTGTTTTGGTTCTCATATTCCTACGGCCCAGAGCAGAACATTTAAAGTACTTGATTCAATACTTGAATAGAAAGCATTCAGTAAATACAAGCATCAGCAAGGTTGATTAGCTTTTGCTTATTGTCTGTGTCTCTATAGGAATAGACCTAACCAGTTTTAATTTCTGGCTGTTATAAAGCCTTCCATCTGAATCAGCAAGAAGCTATATGCCTTTTTATAAAATAAACAACACAGATAAAATCCCAATCTCTCCTTTAAAAAGCATCTTTCAGAAACATTTTTGAGAATGTCATTTCTTGTAGGCAATGGGATTGTACTAAAATACAATCCTGATTTGTCAAAATAGTTTGGGTAAGAATCTCCATAGCAAGCCAGGCGTGGTGGCCAACGCTTGTAATCCCAGTACTTTGGGAGGCGGAGACCGGAGGATCCGGGTTCGCGGCCAGCCTCAGCTCTCTCTCTCTCTGTTTCTCTCTCTCTCTACTTAGTGAGGCCCTCCACAACTTCGTGAGACCCGGTTTCAAAATAAAGTATAAAAATAGGGCCGGGGGTGTAGCGCGGAGGTAGAATGCCCCTGGGTTCAATCCCCAGTACCGCAAAAAAAAAAAAAAAAAAAAAGAATCTCCATAGCAGACTCTCCACTGAAATAGAGGCCTTTTGTTTTTTCATGAAGTGAATTTCAATTCTATCTACCTTGGAAAATGTAAACTAGAGAGAGAAAGAGCAAAAGAAAAAAGCTTTAAAAATCTCAGGATTAAATAATTTAAGTGAAAGAGATGCAGTTTTATCAATCGTAAGTCCCAATTAAATAATTAGATTTTCACTTAGAAAGGTTGTCTCTTCAAACAAAGGTGTTAATGAACACAAAAGGAAGTATTTTAACTTCTTTTTATACTCAGGAGCTGTAAATGTTCAGTTGAGGAGAGCCAGGAGGGTCATATCTTACTGAAACTGGAGCACAAGTAAATGGATGTAAAAAATTAGAGGTTTAATTGCAATTGACTTTATTCTCTTCTTTGATTTAATATTTACTGACTTTTGTAAGGAACCCAAATACTCTTCAGATATTGTAGGCTTGGAGAAAAAGTCCTAACATTGCAATAAAGACCCCTTTGGGGTCTTTAAAGTGGTGGGATAAGAAATGTCACCATGAGAGATCCCTCATCTCTATATAAACAGCACTTTAATATTTTAATTCTTTTAAATCATACCTCTGCCAATTCTAATCAAATTACATTGAAATATGGTAGGTAGTATATTGACCCTAGCCTTCAAACACAGGAAGTAACTGTAGCTTTTCAAATAATACCTTCAAATCTATGTACTTTTTACATGCACACTTTATCCCAATAGTTTTTCTTTTAGCATCAGCAGAAAGCTCTCCCAGGCTTTTCTCTCTTCCCACCCCTAGTTTTCCTTCTACTCTTTACATTCTTTTGTTAATATACTTTTATTGGAGCCTTGTAATTATACATCATAGTGAGGTTCAAAGTGATACAAACACAATGCACATAGCACTTGGTGTGCTTCCCTCCGGATTCTCCCCCATCCCATCCCATCCTATCATCTCCCCATACATGTTAGTGAGATTGGTAGTGATGCCACATTCTTATTGAAATATTTTAGTTACCATTAGTGAAAACTTTCACAAAATTAGTTATAAATTGTTCCTTAACTAACAGGCTGCTTTTTAAAAAGGTAGAATTTCCTATTTTACCCTGAATTTAAAGAAATCTACTTCAGTAACAACATTTCAGATCTTTGGCAGCTCCTCTTCCAGTTATATTTAAAGGGAGAAATACTCATCTTTAATGAGATAGCATGGAAGCACTTCTGTGTAATCAAAAAGGAATTCATTTGTAAATTTGGAACTTGCTTGACAGAAAGGAAAGACTTAACAAAGCAGGTCTGACCTGTAAAGAAATATTCCCTTCCTCAGAACTATTTTCTAAAAATGCTCATACTGCATTCATTGTAGAATTCAAACAAGCCCTGAGCACAGAAACAGAATACTAATCTAACCTACAACTATAAAGTTTAAGAAAAAGGTTTCACATTTCCCACTGGAAAAATTCACAATGGAGATCAGGAGAATCAAGTTCTTACCCCTACTCTGCTATATATCTCCTATGTTGAGCAAGTCATCTGAGAAAAGGAAGGGTTAAAATAGGCCATCTATATAAAGAACAAAGATAAGGAATATTGATAGACACAAAGATAACAGTGCCACTTAATGCAAAATTTCAGCCCCAAGCATGATCAAAGGGGACACGACAGGTAAAGCAGACAAGAAATGCCAGGAGATTACAAGCCCAGTGGCCTTTGTGATAGAGATTCAAAATAAGGACTAAAACTGTGCAAAAGAAATTTGAGTTCCCAAGACCTAATTATGACCAATTACAAAAGAGCAGATGGGGAACCACAAGAAGGGATAAAGGCCCACCTCCCAAGACTTCAGCCAATACTCTCTTTCAGGAATCCCTCCCCACCCCGTGTAGGGGGAAACATTTTTGTTTTGTTTTGTTTTGCCTTCTATCTTCACTTGGCTTAAAAGAAATCTTTATACATCTATACCCACCCTTCTTTAATTGTTGACTTTATTCTTTAATTTCGTAGACCAAGGAGCCAATAAGAGGAAAAACTGCATCATTTTGGCATCCCAGATGGGACCATGAGGGAAGGGCCCAGTAAAGGAATAATTTGGTTACAATTCCATTGGACTGCCTCAGTTTCCTTACCAAAGAAAAAGGGGATGGGATGGTAGGCATTCTATCATTCTAGTATTCATAAATCACAATAGATGTCCAATAGTCTTTGGTTCTGCTAATGAATCTACTCAGATTGGAAAAGTGACATTTTAAGAAGTAAGTCCATGAAAATAATCTAGATCTTTAGGCCAATTTTAAAGCAGAAGAGACATTTAATGCTTTATGTCTCATTTTGGTATGTTTCAAATTGACCAATTCATTTATTCAACAATCATTCCTCCAGGTAACCTACTGAGCATATAAAATTGAATAAAACTCAGTTTCTGTTCTTGATACTTTCACTGTTTATTATAAGGGAAATAGAAGTAAAAACAATTCATGGCAGCAATACAAATGCTATAACCATGGTATGAACCAGTAACAAACGCATCTCTGTGCCTGGAGATGTCACAGAAGGCTTTCCAGAAAAGGTGACAGTATTGTGTTATGATTAAAAGTAGAGACTCTAGAACCAGGCTGCCTGGGCTTAAATCACGACTCCACCTTTTACAAGCTGGGTAATCTTGAGCTGGTCATTTCAGCTTTCTGAGGCTCTTTTTTTTTCTTCTTTAAAATGGGAGCAATAATGGTACTTACCTCATAGAATAGTTCGAAAGATTTAATGAACTAAATTATGTAAGAGTGCATAGAATAGTACCTTGTTCACAGTAAGCACTATATAAGATGTTACTACTATTATTTTGAAAAGTGATGAGATGTTGGCTAAGAAGAGAAATAAGTGGCATTTTGGGCATAGAGAGAATTATATATCAACTAGATTTTTAATATAAAGAAAAAAGAATGGCATGTTTAGAAAAAAAATTTTTTGGTACTGGGGATTGAACACAGGGGCATTCTACCTTCGAGCTACACCCCCAGCCCTATTTTTTTTTTTATTCTTTATTTTGAAACAGAGTCCCACTAAGTTGCGGAGGGCCTCACTGAGTAGCTGAGGCTGGCCGCGAACCTGGATCCTCCAGTCTCAGCCTCCCGAGTACTGGAATTACAAGCGTGTGCCACCAAGCCTGGCTTAGAAAATTCTTGAGTTTCAACATGGTTGGAATGTTGTGTACATATGGAGGAATGGGAAAGATGACTCTGAAGGGCATCACAGGGACATTTAAGGAAGACTTTATGCAACATTGTTTGAACACTTAAAATAATGAAAAGATTTAAGAAATAAAAACTATTAAGTGATTTCTGTGAAAGGTCTTATAGGTGCAAGTTCCAAAAACTTTAGGTGTTAGATACAGGCATGCTTTTGGTCTATCTGTTGAACTTGGAAATGGGTAATAGTTTTAATATATTTCACTGACACACATGATCAAATTGGTAATTTTCTCAAATAGTAAGGCCTTAATAGTTAACTTTGTATTTTCATGTTGCCCTAAGACATCTGTTTTAAATTTCAGAAAAGAAAACTATGGATAGTAGTCATACTTTGTTTATTTGCATCAACATTAGTGTACATAAAGTGTAATTCCTGTTCATCAAATTTCTTTCTATAGATATATGTGAACTACCGATAGATAGGTCAGTATATTAGGAAATTGTGAAAAATGTCCATAGGAAGAATTTTTTTGTGTGTGGTAACGGGGATTGAACCCAGGGGCGTTCTACCTCCGCGCTACACCCCCGGCCCTATTTTTTTATACTTTATTTTGAAACCGGGTCTCACGAAGTTGCAGAGGGCCTCACTAGGTAGAGAGAGAGAGACAGGGAAAGAGAGAGAGAGAGAGAGAGAGCTGAGGCTGGCCGCAAACCCAGATCCTCTGGTCTCCACCTCCCAAAGAACTGGGATTACAAGCGTGCGCCACCATGCCCAGCTTCATAGGAAGAATTTAAATAGCACAGATCTTAAATAATGTTCCAGATATGGACTCTTTAAGGAACTGTGGCTTTGTAAATAGAATTTTGACATTCATTCTCTATGTACTAATTATCATCTGATCAGTATTTCAAATTTAATGCAGCTCTAAATCACAATCTATTTTATTTCATTTTTACCTAGTCAAGAAATAAAACATGGTTGACCCGTCTAATACTCACGAAATACAGTATTCTAGAAATCCTTTTGATGCACCCAAAAACATGTGAAGCTATAAGTAATAATTAGCCTTGCTTAGAAAGTAGTTAAAAACAAAATCAGTACTTCCGAAGGAAAGTAAATAAAAGGTCAAATCCCAAACCAGATTCTCTGAAGTCTAAAAATCAAGAAGAAAGACACAGTAGGTATATTTTCTGAATATGAGAAAATACTAACTACTAGGTAGAAATTGAGAATGATTAATAAGCTACAAATGAGTCCCAGAAGAAACCCTTACCTTCAGATGGGTATTATATGTTTATATAAATGTATAAAATACCTACTAACATATCCAATCACTTGGAAAATCTACGTGAGTTCTGCTCTCCTTCACTACGTCTCTGATACTGAGCAGGATTTTTTTCCAAATGGCCTCTGTGAAATATGAAATTACTTCCAAATGGACATCATGATATCCTTTCTAAGCTTTTTTTTAAACAAATGTTCTTTATATCTGCAAATATCTTTTAATATTAGGCTTGATAGAAAACTACTGGTTTCTCATTCAATTATTGTGCCATGTTCTTTTAATTTTTTGTGCTATTATTGGTGCATTGGAGTCTTACATCACAGTGAATATCAATTTGATGTTAACATACATGCACACAGTGTCCCCCCCACCTCCCCCCACCCATATGAAGTACCAAGAATGATGTTGGTTTATTCTCACATGTACATAATGTTCACGATAGTAATTCCACTGATTTGCTTCTTTCTTGCCCTTCCCCTTCCCTTATACTGCTTCCCTTGCCCCACTGAGGGACCTTCATTATCAACCAAAGTCCCTTGTGTGCCCCCACTACTCCCTAGGTTATGCATATTAATGAAAACATATAACCCTTCTTTATGTGATTCACTAATCTCACTTAACATAATGTTCTCCAGATCCTTCCATTTTATTGTAAATTATGTTATTTTGTTCCTTTTTATTGCTTAGTAGAATTCCATTGTGTGTATTTCCTACAATTTTGTAATCCACTCATCTGTTGATGGACATCTAGGTTGGTTCCATAATTTGGCCACTGTGAATTGTGCTGCTATGAACATGGGTATGCATATATTACTGTAGTTTTCTGGTTTCAATCCCTTTGGTATGATACCCAGTAGTGGTATAGCTGGATCATATGGTGGATCCATTCCCAATTTTCTGAGGAATCTCCACACTGATCTCCACAGTGGTTGAACTAGTTTGCAATCCCACCAACAGTGTAGAAGAGTCCCGATTTCCCCACATTCTCGCCATTTGTTGTTGTCTGACTTCTTAAGGATTGCCATTATAATTGGGGTCAGATTAAATCTTAGAGTAGTTTTGATTTGCATCTCCCTGATTGCTAATGATGTTGAACATTTTTTCATGTATCTATTGGCCATTTGTATCTCTTCTTTCATGAAGTGTCTATTCATTTCAGTTGCCCACTTCTTGATCAGGTTGTTTTCTTAGTGTAAAGTCTTTTAAGTTCTTTGTATATCCTAGATATTAGACCTCTGTCAGAGGGATAGCTTGCAAAGATCTTCTCCCATTATGTAGGCTTTCTCTTTAGGCTCTTGATGGTTTCCTTTGATGAGCAGAAGCTTTGTAGTTTAATGCTACTCTACTTATTAATTCTTATTTTGATTTCCTGTGCTTTGGAGGTCTTGATGAGGAAGTTTCTACCTGTGCCTATATGATGGAGTGTTGGACCTATGGCTTCTTCTAATAATTTCACAGTCTCTGGTCTAACTTCCAGGTCTTTGATCCATCTCAAGTTGACTCCTGTGCAGGGTGAGAGGTAAGGATTTAGTTACATTTTTCTACAGGTAGATAACCAGTTTTCCCAGTACCATTTGTTGAAAAGACTGTACTTTCTCCAACGTATGTGTTTAACACCTTTGTCAAAAATCAATTGGCTATTAGTTTGTGAACTTGTTTCTGTATTTCTATTTTGTTCCACTGTTCTATGTGTCTGTTTTTGTGCCAATACCATGCTGATTTTATTATTATAGCTCTATAGTACAATTTGAAATCAAGAATTGTTATGCCTCCTGCGTGTTTCTTATTGCTGACAATTGCTTGGCCATTCTGGGTCTTTTGTTTCTCCATATAAAATTAATGACTGATTTTTCTAGATCTGTGAAAAATGAAGTTGGTATTTTGATAGGGATTGCATTGATTTAATAGATCATTTTTGGCAGAATGGCCATTTTGATAATATTTATTCTGCCTATCCAGGAGCAGGGGAGATCTTTCCATCTTCTAAGATCTTCAATTTCTTTCTTCAGTGTTCTATAGTTTTCATTGTAGAGGTCTTTTACCTCTTTCGTTAAGTTTATTCCTAGGTATTTGATTGGTTTTGAAGTTACTGTGAATGGAATTGTTTTTTGGATTTCTTTCTCAGTGGATTCATGGTTGGCATATATGAAAGCTACTGTTTTTTTAGCTTGATCTTGTATCCAGCTACTTTGCTGAATTTGTTAATCAGCTCTAGCATATTTTCAGTTGAGTTCTCTGGGTCTTGTAGATATAGGATTATATTATTTGCAAATAAAGGTAATTTTAATTCTTCTTTTCCTAATTGAATTCCTTTGATATCCTTCTCTTGTCTTATTGCTCTGGCAAGAGTTTCAAGGAATATACTGAAAAGGAGTGGTGATATGGGAATCCTTGTCTTGTTTCTCTTTTTAAGGGGTTTTCCGGCAATTTTCCCCCATTCAATATCATGTTGGCTTTGGGTTTCTTATATGTTGACTTAATGATGTTGAAGTATGTTCCCTCTATTCCGATTTTCTGTAGAGTTCTTAACATGAATGGGTGTTGAATTTTGTCAAATGCTTTTTCTACTAAAATTTTTCTACTAAAGTGATCATGTGATTCTTGTTTTTAGTTTGATTTATATGGTGTATAAGGTGTATTGTTTTGCGTATGTTGAACCAGCCTTGCTTTCCTGGGATGAAACCAACTTTGTCATGGTGTATGATTTTCTCAATATGGTTTTGAATGCACATGGCTAGTATTTTATTTAGAATTTTTGCATCTATGTTCATTAATCATATTGGTCTGTAATTCTCTTTTCTTGTGGTATCTTTATTTGGCTTTGGTATTAATGTGATGTTGGCCTCATAAAAGGAATTTGGAAGAATTCCATCTCTTTCAATTTCATGGAATAGTTTGTGAAGTATTGGTTTTAGTTCTTCTGTAAAGGTTTTGTAGAATTCAACTGGAAAACCATCTGGACCTGGGCTTTTCTTTGATGGCATACTTTTATAGCTGTTTCTATCTCTGTGCCTGCTATTGGTCAATTCAGGTTTTCTATATCCTCTTGGTTCAATTTAGGTAGGACTATGTGTCTAGAAATCTTTCTATTTCTTCCATGTTTTCCATTTTATTGGAATATAAATTTTCAAAGTAGTTTCTCATGATCGTATGGATTTCTCCACTATCTGTGGTAATGTCCCCTTTTTCATTTCTGATTTTGGCAATTTGGGTTGATTCTCTCCTTCTTTTGGTTAGGTTAGCTAGTGGTTTGTCTATCTTGTTAATCTTCTGAAAGAACCAACTTCTTGTTTTGTTGATTCTTTGTATTGTTTTTTTTATTCTATATTTCAATAATTTCTGCTCTGACTTTAGTTATCTCCTGCCTCCTACTGGCTTTGGGATTCGACTGTTCCTATTTTTCAGATCCTTGAGGTGTGTTAGTATGTTATTTATTTGGATGTCTTCTATTTTTCTTATGCAGGCACTCTGTGCTATAAATCCTTCTCTTAACAGTGCCTTCAAAGTGTCCCATAGATTTTGGTACATCGTGTCTCTATTTTCGTTTAATTCTAGGAATCTTTTTATTTCTTCCCTTATTTCTTTTCTGATCCATTCCTCATTCAGAAGTGTATCAGTCAGTCTCCATGTATTTATGTGGCTACTTTTAGTCTTCCTGTTGTTAATTTCCAGTTTCATTCTGCTGTGATCTGAGAAGATGCAGGGAATTATATCACATCTTTTGAATTTGCTGGTGCTTGCTTTTGTGACCCAGTATGTGGTCTATTTAGGGGAATGTTCTGCGGGCAGCTGAGAAAAATGTGTATTCAGGTGTTCCTGGTTGAAATAATCTGTATGTGTCTATTAGATCCATCTGGTCTATGGTTTTCTTTAGGTCTGAACAATCTTTGTTCATCTTTTGTCTGGAGGATCGATCTTGTGGCATGAGTGGTGTTGAAGACTCCCAATATTATTGTGTTTGGGTCTATTTGGGACATGATGTCCCAAAGACGTTGTTGTATGAATGTGGGTGCACCCACACTTGGGGCGTAGACGTTTACTATTATTATATCCTAGTTGGATTGTTCCTTTTATTAGTAAGAAGTGACCTGCTGTGTCTCTTCTGATGTGTTTTATCTTAATGTCTGTTTTGTCAGATAGAAGTGTTGCTACCACTGCTTGTTTGCATGGTATATCTTTTTCCATCCTTTTATCTTTAGCATAAGAGTATCTTTGGCTAGAAGGTGAGTTTCTTACAAGCAGCATAGAGTTGGGTTATTCTTTTTAATCCACATTGCCAGTCTATGCCTTTTAATTAGGGAGTTGAGTCCTTTGACATTATTGAGATATGATTTTTGTTTCCTGTCATTTTGACTTCTATTTTCTGTTTGCTGTAGTGACAAATCTTGTTTTTCTTTCTTTGTGATTTATTTATTTTAGGATTTTCTCCAGTGTTGGCTTGGTCCTCATGAATTCTTTAAGTGTTTGTTTATCATGGAACATTTTTATTTCTCCATCAATTTTAAATGATATCTTTGCTGGATATATCAGTCTTGGTTGGAAGTTGTTTTCTTCCAGGGTCTGGAGTACTTCATACCAATCCCTCCTGGCATTCCTGATTTGGGTTGAGAAGTCTGGGGTGACTTTTATTGTTTTGTCCCTGTATGTCACCTGTTCTTTTGCTCTTGCTGCTTTTAGGATTCTTTCTTTGGCCTCTACATGTGACATTTTAATTATTACGTGGCATGGGGAGGTCCTTCTTTGGTCCTGTCTTAATGGTGTTCTATATGTCTCCTGTATGTGAATGTCCAAATCCTTTTTTATGTTCAGAAAATTCTCTGAAATTATCTCAGAAGAGGTTTCTTATACCCTTGGTCTATGTTTCTAATCCTTCTTTGATGCCTTTTATCCTTAGATTAGGACGCTTTGTTTTGTGATGTATTTCTTGGATGGCCAGGGTGTGTTGTTGTAATATCTTCTGTATATCATTGACTGTGTTTTCAGTTTTGAATGAACTGTCTTCTAGGAGTGATACCCTGTTTTCCATGTGTTCAAGCCTAATAGAGTTGGTTTTTATTGCAGTCTTTAATTCATTTATTGGTTCCTTCATTTCGTTCAGTGTTTCTTTCTGATTCTTTCTTAGAGCCTCAACTTCCTCTTTCATCTCCTCTACTCTTTCTTTGAGCCTTTCATCATTCTGAAGATCAAAATTCTGAATTCTCCATCTTGTATTTCCTGTAGGTCAGTGTCAGTAATCTCACTTGATGCATTGTGTTTCTTGTTTCTTCACTGTTCCTCATTCTCGTGTTTTTAGTGTTTTCAATTTTGTGTTTCTGTTGCCTCCGCATCATGTTCCTCTCTATGTATAAGACCTCTTGATGGTTGCTGTAGACCCAATTGGGTCAGTGCGCTGCAGGCTGTGGTTCCCTCCCGTCTGGTTGATCAGGGCGTGGTGTGTGTGTGTGGGGGGGCACGCGGGTTCTGGAGCTCGGGTGTTGGCATGTGAGACCTACTTCGAGGCGCTCTGTTGGATGTGGGCTCTGAAGCGTGGGTGACAGTGATGGAAGATGCCCAGTCTGATGCACGGGTGCTGAGGGTCACCCAGGCCCCACGTGGTACACACATGCTCCAGATCTTTGTAGGCATCACTGGAGGCTGCCCAGGTTCTGATGCGCACACTGTGTATCTCGCGCAGGCCCAAAGGGGGTGCAGACTCTGGGTATCAGGTGCCTGAGGGTGTATAGGTGCTGAGGCACGACACATAGGATCTTCCGTGGGCCCTAGTGAGGTGCACGGGCTCCTGGGCCTTGGATGGTGGCGCCGGAGCCTACCCTGGCTCTGAGGCAGCATGGAGGGCTGCGTGGGTCTCGGGTGGTGGCGCTGGAGTGTAGCAGAGCTCTGAAGCGTGGCACCGAGGCTTCTGTGCAGGTAAGAGAGGTGCAGGTTGTGGGTCTTAGGTAGCAGCACCAGAGGGCGTGGGGATCCAAGGCAGGGCTTGGAGGGCCGCCTGTGTCTCAGGTGGTGGTGTTGGAGTCCGAGGAGGAGCACGGGGACTGCCCAGGTGGCTGGGAATTGCGCGGCTGGCCGCCCGGATAGCACAGGATGTTGCAGCTGGCCTAGGTGGAGTGTAGGGGGCTGCCCTTGTTGCATGAAATGGTGCAGGCTGGTCTAGGTGGAGCACAGGGGCTGCCCTTGTCATGCGGTACTATGCAGCTGGTCTAAGTGGAGCCCAGTGTGCCACCCTTGTCGCGTGGGATGCTGTGGCTGGCCTACGTGGAGCGCAGGGGGCTGCCCTTTTCCTGTGGGACAGTGGAGTGCAGGGAACTGCCCTTGTTGAGTGGGAAGGCGCGGCTTGTCTAAGTGGAGCTCAGGGGCCACCCTTGTGGCGTGGGATGGCATGGCTGGTCTAGGTGGAGCACAGGGGACCACCCTTGTCATGCAGGATGGCGGAGCACAGGGGACTGCCCTTGTCACATGGCAAGGTGCAGCCAGTCTAGGTGGAGCACAGGGGACTGCCCTTGTTGTGCAGGACAGTGGAGCACAGGGGACAGCCCTTGTTGCGCAGGAGTGCGGAGCGCAGGGGACCGTCCTTGTCGCTCAGAAGGGCGGAGCACAGGGGACCACCTTTGTCACGTGGGACGCCGCGGCTGGCCTAGATGGATTGCAGGGAGCCACCCTTGTCCCACGGGACAGCGTGGCTGGTCTAGGTGGAGCACAGGGATCGCCCTTGTCACACAGGACAGCAGAGCGCAGGGGACTGCCCTTGTTACATGGGAAGGCGCAGCTCGTTTAGGTGGAGCACAGGGGCCCGCCCGGATCTTGGCTGGCGTCGGGTTCCGAAGCTGGGTGTTGGGAATCGCGAGGGCTCATAGTGCGGTGGAGGGGAGGTGCACAACTGTGGCAGGAGCTCGCGCTAGGGCAGTCTTTGAAGGATTTTCACCATCTGCTGCTGTGATGGCCCCACCACTCACAGAACTCTATTCCAGTTTCTCCTCCTGATTTGCTGGTGGTGCCGGGGCCTATTAGCTCTGGCTGTAAGGTCCGGGGTAAGATGGCTCCTTACCGATCCTGCTGACATGGGATTGCAGTTTTTTGTGGGAATCTGTAGGTGGTAGGCTCTGTGTCTGTGTAGTCATACTTGGGTTGCTGGATTTGGGGCTTTGGTTCTTCTGTGGCTGTGCGGTGTTGTTTAGTTCTGTGCCCCTGAGGCTATTTTGAGACAGGCTTGTTCAGGGACTACTATTCCATCGCCATCTTGGATCCTCCTCTGCCATGTTCTTTTAGATGAAGGATATGAAGAAAGCCTTTCCTTACACAGATATGAAGTTGGAAAAGGGAGGAGTATTTTAATAATTGTGAATATTACTTTTTTTTTGCGGTACCGGGGATTGAACCCAGGGGTGTTCTACCTCCGCGCTACACCCCCGGCCCTATTTTTTTTTTTTTTTGCGGTACCATGGATTGAACCCAGGGGTGTTCTACCTCCACGTTATACCCCTGGCCCTATTTTTTTATACTTTATTTTGAAACCGGGTCTCACGAAGTTGCGGAGGGCCTTACTAGGTAGAGAGAGAGAGACAGAGACAGAGACAGAGAGACAGACAGAGAGACAGAGAGAGAGAGAATGAGAGAGAGAGAGAGAGAGAGCTGAGGCTGGTCACAAACCCGGATCCTCCAGTCTCCGCCTCCCAAAGTACTGGGATTACAAGCGTGTGCCACCACGCCCAGCTCTGGCCCTATTTTTTATACTTTATTTTGAAACCGGGTCTCACGAAGTTGTGGAGGGCCTCACTAGGTAGAGAGAGAGAGAGAGAGAGAGAGAGAGAGAGCTGAGGCTGGCCGCAAACCCGGATCCTCAGGTCTCCGCCTCCCAAAGTACTGGGATTACAAGCGTGCGCCACCACACCCGGATGAATATTACTTTTTTATACCATATCCAAACTAAGCAAGTGGTAGTTTCTTAAAGTTTGATTGCAATATGAAATTGGGAGCTATATCAATGAACTTTCCACACTCTGTTACATTAAAATCATGTATGTTTTGATAGAATTTTGTAATATCATGTTTTGGTCATTTGGGAAATGTTGGCTCACTGAGTTATGCAGATTTTCCAATGTTGGCACCTTTCATCATATATTTTAAAATCACATTCAATTGTAAATCAGTACTGCCATTATAGAAATCAGTACGAAAGTTTCTTTAAATATTGAAAGCAGAACTACCAAATGATCCAGCAATCTCACTACTTAATACATATTCAAAGGAAATGAAATCATTATGTCAAAGAGAAATCTGTATCCCTATGTTTATTGTGATACTATTCACAATTGCCAAGAAATGGAAACAATTTACAGTCCATTAACTGATGAACAGATAAAGAAAATGTGGTACATATACATAATAAAATACTATTCAGCCATAAAAATTAATGAAATCCTGTTGTTTTTTACCACATAGATGGAATAGCAGGACATTTATGTTCAGTGACATAAGGCAGGCAAAGAAAAGCAAGTTCCCTCATTATCTAATCACAGGCAGAATCTAAAGAGTTGATCTCATAGAAGTTGGGAGTAGTATGGTGGTTGCCAGGGTATTGGGAGAGTAGGGGGAAGGTAGAAATAGGGACAGTTATATTAAGTTATAGTTAGATAGGAAAAATAGGTTTGAGTATTTTTACAGTTATAGTAAGGTCACTATAGACAATAATAGTGTACTGTATATTTCAAAGAAAGTTAAATGAAATAACTGAATGTTTTTACCACAAAGAAATTATTAATATCTAGAAAGACTTATTAGCCTGACTTAAACATTGTACAAGGTATATATGGACCAAAACATCACATGGTTTGGAATTAATATGTATAATTTCATGTGTTGACTCAAAATAAAATGGCATACAAAAAAAATCATTTTATAATATGATCACTGATCTCATCAAAGGAGTATTCTGCCGGGCAAAGCCAAAGTTTCTTCAGCTGTTTGACAAGTCACAGCAGAAGGAGGTTTGTTGCAGGGCGGACATTCTCTAATGGCAGCTAGCCTGATGGTGGCCTTACTGTTAATATTAATAATTGTGGGATTGATAACACCAAAGGCGAAGCCAAAGTTTCTTCAGTTGGTTGACAGAGTCACAGCAGAAGGAGGCTTGTCGCAGAGCTGACATCCTCTAATGGCAGCCTAGCCTGTTGGTGGCCTTACTATTAATATTAATAATTGTGGGATTGGTGACGGGAATTGTAGGACTTACGCCAAAAACTCAATTTACGCAGAATGACTCAAATACAGGCGAAATGCAGGAAAACTGTTGTTCCCAGTATAAAAATAATTTACAGGAAAAGGGAGTTAAATCAGATAATGAGTACTGCCCACCAATCTGTAACATATTAGTGTTCAGAACGATTCGGTGACTGGGCATAAACAAAGACCTGTTGTACCAACAATTATGGCTTCTGGGAGGCCTGCCTACTGGATAGGTAGGAGGCTGTGGTTTCCCCCTCAAGGAAAACAAACAAGCCAGTACCATCAACTTGTAACAAAGAATAAAGTATAGAATATAACCATAAATGG
This sequence comes from Glis glis, assembly GCA_004027185.1. NCBI lineage: Eukaryota > Metazoa > Chordata > Mammalia > Rodentia > Gliridae > Glis > Glis glis. Next base: position 23,319 of record PVJS01021488.1, read on the forward strand.
CATTAAGATAGAATATAGTTTAAGTATAGGCATAAGGTCTAGTTAACCACATTATTCATAGCTTTTAACTTTTAGCACAAGTATAGTTATAGCCTATATAAGAATAGAATAAGAGCAGCGTGATATTTCCAAGAACAATGTAAATGATTAAAAGAGCTAAGTTGACATTGTGGGAAGAAACACAAGTTTGCATGGAACCTGAGTTATTGGTGGGGAACATGTTGTGACCATCTGGACAATGCGTTGTTAATAACTGTGGGTAAATTACTGCACTGTAAAGAGTCCCATGATGTACTAAGTAAAAAATATTTTTCATGATGTACTAAGCAGAAAATTGTTAGCATTAAGACTTCCTGATGTAAAAAAGATATAAAAATAAAGTCTGATGCTCGTTGGGTGGAGACAGTGCCTGCAGCTTCACTGAACTATTGAGACTCCTGTCTCTCCTTCCCTCGCCTACCCTACACTTCCTTCAGGGATTCCCCTGGACCGGCCGAGGCTGGACCCTGGCAGTATTCAACTATTAAGAAAACATCAAGTTCACAGTGGCAAATACAAGTTTTCCAAAATTCTAATATTCACCTGGATGTCATCACTTGAATGACAATTGCTGTAAGTTGATTATTGTTTTAGAAACAGGCTCACTTCATTCATTTTCACAAAATGTTTATCAAAAGCAAAATCTGAAAAACCAGTCTGTCATTCTTTCAAATAAAAATACTATTCCATAAGTAAGTGGCTGGTTCAACTTGTGACTCAATCACACAAGACAGTCATACTTCAGTATACAAGTATTTCATGAATACATTCCATTTAACATAATTTTTTTTGCAGTACTGGGGATTGAACCCAGGGGGATTCTACCTCTGAGCTACACCCCCAGCCCTATTTTTTTATTCTTTATTTTGAAACTTGGTCTCACTAATTTGCAGAGGGCCTCACTAAGTAGCTGAGGCTGGTCGTGAACCTGGATCCTCTGGTCTCAGCCTCCCAAGTACTGGGATTACAAGCATGCACCACCACACCTGGCTTAACATAAATATTTTTAAAAACATGTATTCAGGAATAAAAAATATAATGAACTTAAAAATTTTGCAGCTTCATCAAGGACAATCACTTTTCCTTTTAATTGCCTATATGCATGTTGATGGAGAATACAGTTTGATGCCCCTGCCTTGATTTTTCTAAGGTACAAGGAGATTTGCCATTGTTTCTGCACCATTGATACAAATATCAATACAGTGAAACTGGCAAATAATATCTTAGTAGTATTATTCAAGTAGTTTTGACCTTGCAAACTTTTTGAGAGGGTTTGGAGACCCCAAGCAGTCTGTAGACTATAGTTTAAGAATAACTGCTCTAGCTGGGTGCAATGGCACATGCCTGTAATCCAATACTTGGGAAGCTGAGACAGAAGGGTTGGCAGTTCAAAGCCAGCCTCAGCAATTAGACTCTCAGCAACTTAGTGAGACCCTGTTTCAGAATAAAAAATAAAATAGGGCTAGGGGTATAGCTCAGAGGTAGAATGTCCTATGCAGCTAATACTAGCTTCTTCTGCTGCTTGAAATCCAACTAGTATTTAACTTCACCCTGCTCTAATTGCTAAAAAGTAGATCATCGGGCTGATCAATAAAAAGTGCCCAGAGCTATTTTAATCTATAAAACCTACTCCTGAAAGAAACTACAAAACGAAATAATTTCAAGACAATGGTTAGGTTTGGAAACCACAGAGCTCAATGTCATATCACCAGAAAAGTAGCACTAATCTCTGATCCTTTTCTGGCTGAACTACTGTAATTAGTTACTGGACATGACCTGGGCAGAGGTGATAGAGATGTGCTTGAGAAGTCCCAGATGGTGTACTACACAGCAGCCGGTAAGCTGGTTAAATCTCTTTTTAAATGAACAATGGCTGGAATTGTTCCTTTTGTTTTTAGCAACAGTATAACATTCTGTACCACCCCACATTTCCACATTAACTATCTCCCCTAGAACATATGCTGCATGAAAACAGAGACTTTTGAATAGTGCCTAGGCAATAAGTACTTGTCCAAATATCATATGCATGCCAACAAAGAATATTTACTAAGTATTACGGGTTGAATTGTCCCCCCAAAGATATATTGAAGTCCTAATCCTCAGCACCTCAAAATGTGACCAGTATTTTTAACTACAGTCTGTATATATGTAGTCAAGTTAAAATGAGGTCACTGAGTGCTGGGGCACTAGCCTACTTTGACTGGTATCCTATTGCAGACCATCAAGGGTTAAGTTTCTGAGGTTAATTGAGGACCATCTCAGCAGAGCACACAGTGATCTGTGGATATGAAAACTTCTGCACACAGGTTTGTTTCAAGGTCCCAATATCAGAAATGAACCCAGATGGACATTCCTTCTTGTACTGTGTTTGCCCTTGATGTATGCTAAGAATTTCCCTTTGCTCTAGATTACAAGTTGTTTCTTTGTACCCCAAGTTTGGCACTAGCAGATGCTTTGTTTAAACTTGTCAATAAAAGAGGCTTCTGTAAGGAGACTTTCAGAAAACGTAGGGAAGGATCTCTCTGCTCTTCTCCCCAGCTTCCCACAAATAAACTCAAATTCAATTTATGACTCCAAGTCATTCATGTGAGGACACGTAAAACCTGAAGTGTCAGTGGCAAGAAGTGGCTGACACGGTATCCTTTTTTGTGTGTGTTTGTGGTACTGGGGATTGAAACCAGGGGCACTCTACCTCTGAGCTACACCCCCAACCCTTTATTTTTTGTTTGGAAATAGGTTCTCACTATGCTGAGTTACTGAGTCTGACCTTGAACCTGTAATCCTCATGTCTCAGCCTTCCAAGTACTGGGATTACAAGTGTGCACCACCATGCCTGGCTGGCTGGTATCCTCAAAAATGGGAAATCTTGACTCAGAGAGACACTTACACAGAAGGAGATCAATATGTGATGATGGAGGCAGAGATGAGGCAAGGCATTTAATCAAGTAAAGAACACCAAACATGGCCAGCGAAATACTCAGGACTTTAGATAAGTGGCATGGAATAGATTCTCCTTCACAGTCCTCAGAAGAAACCAACCTGCTGACACCTTAATCTCAGACTTCCAGCCTCCAGACCATAATGCAATCTCTATGGTTTGAACCACCCAGATAGTGGTATCCCATTTATCGCAGCACTAGGAAACTCACACAAGAAGAGATGAAGTCAGTCTGTATAAAACAGAGGATGGGAATCAGGAAAAGATTATAATCTAGTTCCTATCCAGGTGGAAGTTAAGAACAGGAAAAGATAAGGCATGAAAGTATTTAAACTCTAATAACTAACTTCTCAAAAATGTGTGTGTTTTACTGTGGCATTCTCTTAATTCACCTTTCTTCCTCAACTTTCCCAAACTATGGGAGGGGAGCATAGTTTTCCCAATTAGTTCACTGAGACACTTTATTCAGTTATGTTTTATATTTTTACTGGCACATTGTAATTATACATGACAGTGAGGTTCAAAGTGATACAAACATGAACACACACAACACTCAGTGTGTTTCCCTCTGGTTCCCACCCTGCTCCCCTACCCATACATATTAGTGAGATTATTTGGCTATTCTTTAGTCAAAGAAAAAATATTCAGGAATGACTATTTTATAATAAAAGTTCTAAATAAATTTTATCAATTCTATCCTCCCTTATTTTAAAGCATTTTATAAAGAAAAAGTTAAAACACTTTGAGGCTTGACTAGCATTTGCAGAAATGACAAGTTAGATAATTTTTCCATATCCTCCCACGGAAGATGGACAAAATAATTTAGAACTTCAAAAAAAAGCAAAGTACTAACAAGCAAGTGAGACAAGGTACTAGATAGACAGGAGGAGACAGGACTCTAGGAAGCATAGGAAAACTGAAACAGACATTTAATTCTATGTTGAGCCTTTTAGGTTCCCCAAAGCATCTACTGATCATGACAGCAGGAAGAACAGTGAACACAGGAGCAAGAGCCATGAGACAGAAAATAAATGTGGAGGTTCAGACCTTCATCCAGCAGCATCAGGATCCCCATCAGGGCTTGCTAAAGCACAGGTTTCTGGGCTTCTGGTTCCATAGGTCAGGAATTATGCTCAAGAATTTGCAGTTTATTACTTTCCCCAGTGATGTACCCGGAGAACCACTTCTATGCTTGGTTTTGGAAGTGAAGCTCCATATGCAACTTGTAAACAATAATGAGCCTAATTGTTTATGGAAGACCATCATTCTGGTGTGTGGTTGACAGTTCATAGATCTTTTGAGTTATTTGTTAAATGTACAACTAATCAACCTTTAATGGCTAAGAGGGACTGATAGTGTTAAGCTTAGCCAGAATTCTAAATGTGAATTTTGTATGAGCATATAATTTTAAAATCATAGAATTCACTAATAAGTTACTATATGTCATGGATTGTGCTGTGTTTTCCTTTCTGTACATTTTGTTTAATCTTCAACAAAATCTAAGACATAAATGCCATTAGTATTGTTATATCCAGTTTGCAATCATAAAAAAATGCTTAGAAAAATTAATGAACTTGCCTAAGTTCACACGGTTTAGTAAGTGACAAGCAAGTTTTGACTCAGGCAGTCCAACTCTAGAGTTAGACCTCTATTGACTCATATTCTATACACTGCCTTGTAAATGGTGCTGTGACTATCAGCAATGAGAATTATAATCTCAAGTTCTAAACTCAGAACGTGAACTAATTTATGAGATGAACATAAGTCTGGAACCACAAAGGGTACCAGAATTTCTGTACCACAAGAATGTGTCATGGTTAGGCCACTAAAAATTCAGAAAGGGAAAGCTTGTACATGGAACATTAATGGAGCTGACTTGGCTATCCTTAGATTAAGTTTCTTTGCAAGGTTTTCTCCACTTTTAAAGAAGTTTAAAATTCTACATTAGATAAAACAACTGTAGGACGAAAAACAATGCCTGGGAAATGAAAGTGAAGAAATATTCAAAAGGAATAGAAAGCTCCCTCATTTTCAAGATACTGTACAGGCCAAAGTGTTTTAAAGGGAAAGCTAGAGTCCCAGCAGAAGGATGTAGCACACACACACATGGCCTCCAGGGCTCAATGTAATCAGGAGCTGAGGCAACAGATGGGTATCTTCAGGGAGCTTGTAGCCACATACATCATGTCTGGGTCATGGCTAGGGACAGTGTAGAACTAGAACACATAGAGGTGGGATGCACTGTGACTCAGGAGCAAGGGGTGAAAATACATATCATAATGAGAGGGACTGAACTGCAAGGATGAAAATAATTCTCATAGGTATCGACCTGAGGATTTATTGGCCAGAACTAAAGATCCTAACTGGGACTGGGGAAGAACAACAAATTAGAATTGAGTCTTGCCAGATTAGAGAGACAAAATGGAGTCAACTAAATAATTTTCATACTATGAAATTACAGGAGCTCTACTGAGGGACTGACCTTTCAGGCCCATCTGTGGAAATTGAACAGATGGCAGAATCTACAGAAGTGATGAAGATGCTGATACTCTTTGCTTTCAAGTAAAGCAAGTGAAAAGAATCACAAATAATTCAGAGCCTTCTACAGAACTGGAGCACAAAAGAAATGCTGGAGCAATAAGAGTATTTGAAGGTCATGAAGAACTAAATTGAATTCAACTTTCACTCCTAAATTGGAGATGAAATTTTCTCCAAATCCTAATACATAAGAGAGAGAATTATACCAAAGAAGGAAATTATTTTAAAAAAACATGTATATAAAGATTTTGAATTCTTTAAACTCTCCAACTTGGCTTTAGAGTTAGAATGAAAGTAGGCTACATTTTATTTTTCTTAAAGAGAAAGATATGAAAAAGTACTTTAAAAAGCATTTCAATGATTTCTATCATGTACTTACAATGTTGAGGTCATTGAAAAACTTTCATGTCAAAATGGTTGGAACTTACAACTCTACCTCCCAGCCACAGGAAGCTTTGTAAATTGTGGTAAACAAAAATAAATCTCCAGAGGTTTTTGTGTAATACTTCCACTTTTATACTAGTACTTAATTTTTTAATTACAAGGGATTTGGGCTTTAAAGAATAGAATGATTTCAATCCAATAATCCTTGTAAAGGCTAATGACATATATAAATAAGGTTCACTTAGTGTTGAAAGTGTGATGATGCATAGTTGTGATGATGCATAGTTAGAGCTTATGCTTGGCTTGCTTGGCGTACCTGTATACATGGGAACCATAGGGTCTTCCCACCCCCTGCTATGGAAACCTGGTCTGTTTCACCCTGACCTTATATTGTATCTTACCCTATATAAGAAAACGCTGGAGGACAGTCAAGTATGGCACTTGGCTCTCATGCCTGTGTGGTCTTACTGGCCAGTAATAATGACTCTCATTTAACACCTTTGGTGGTCTGATTGGTTTTGATTGGGAGGCTACCTTGCAGCAAAAGTATGACAAATATTTTGATGGAATACTATCAAACTATTGATCACCTTAAGATTTTCTGACATCAAGATGTGTGAGTCTCTAAAAGGCCTAATCAATATGCAGTCATTAATGATGGTTATTTCGTGATCATTATCCAATTGTCCCTGTAATATTTGAGAACCAAGAAGCTAAAATGGCCCCAAGGACCCAATCCATAAACCAGATTATTGGGACTCCTGCAGAGGATGCACTTAAATTATTGGAAGACCATAACAATTTAATAGGAGCTATTTATACTGGGTTATTTTGAGTCTTTTAAAGGTATACAACATAACACTATTTACATATAATATTCACATAAATGACTCAATTTAGGAAATTCTAAACATAGTAATAGAACATGAACTTTTATCACAACCTGAGAAGTTAGCCAATGCTTCTCTAGAATCATCTAAAGGATTTATGTTTCTGGAAAGATGTAGTAGACATACTTTTCCCTATTTCTCCTGCCACCTATAGCTAAAAACCAGGTATTATATATCAAAAATAAACTCTGAAAGGTAAAGAGAATAAGGCAGAGTAGGTAGGATCTTGAAAGCCAAAGTTCCATGGGTTTTCATTTTTCTCTTCATATTTTCAAAACATGGAGCTGGCAACCCAGAAATACTAACAGGCACAGACTAAAAACAAAATCAATAATGACAACAAAAGCTCACAGCAAGATTACTCCATCTAGCCAAAATAAAAAGAATAGATAGTTTATCAAGATTAAAAGCTTTTGGACAATAATCACTCTACTTCAACCAAACACAATAGGAGAAAAAACCTGTGGCCCTATCTCAACCCCCACTGAGGAATGGGGAGTCTCATCTTCAACTCTCATGAGGCAATGATGAGCTATTTCTAACATTCCCACTGAGATACTTGAGAGTAAAGGCCAAGCAGTGACTCTAAACTTCCATTGCCACCAGCTGTAACAAGGCATCCCAACCACCAGCAACCTCTTTTCCTCTCCCAAAGTGGTGTCAAGAAAAACTGAAGAGAAAGCCAGGACTTTCATCCCATCTAGGCAATAAGAACCCTCCTCCTACTACTATGTCATGACAGTCACACAGAGGACCAGAATTCCATCCACCCAGAAATAACAAAGAGCTCCCTCAGATGGAAGTCAATAAAAACTGAATCGGAAACTTGTGCATTTACCTCACCCCACCTAAAAATAATGAGACAGTACCCCCTGCCATTGGAACAAGATTGATACCCAGCTGAAACAGAGGTTTAAATAAAACCCAGAGTCACAAAACAAATACCCAAAATGTACAGGTTTAAGTATAAAATCAATCATCATACCAATAATCATGAAGATCTCAAACTAAATAAAAAAAATAGTGGATGACAGCAAGAAGACAAAAGAGAACTTAAAATTATCTGGAAAAGATTATAAAGCAACCATCATAAAAATGTTTTATTTATTTTTTAACATGCTTTTATTGGTGCATTGGAGTCTTACATCGCAATGAATATCTATTTGATGTTAATATACATGCACACAGCTTTTAGTGCCCTGCCCACCTCCCCCCACCCATATGAAGTACCGAGAATAATGTTGGTATATTTTCACATGTACATACTGTTTATGATAGTAATTCCACTGATTCTCTTCTTTCTTGCCCTTCCCCTTCCCTTGTAC
>PVJS01021489.1:0-11094 GCA_004027185.1 Glis glis
ACTCAGCTCAGCCTGCAAAGAGACAAGAGGGAACAGAATTAAAAGGGTCAAATTAGAGGTTAGTCACTTCCTAATCCACCCAAATGATACTTTTGTTCAATTTGTGTCCATGCGAGATCCTGATCTGAATTCTATTATATTCTGCATTAATTTGTGTTCTTGGAAAGTTGATGGTATGATAGAATTAATATGCAAGAGATCTGCTGGTGGAATAGTTGTGAAGGATAGAAGGGAGGGAGCAGTAACATGTGATGAGAGACCAGACCACAATTCAGGGCTCAATGTGGGAAAGCTGACGGGGAGAAAGGTTATTTGGTAGGGAGAATCGCACATTGCAATGCAGTTCTAACAAGTTTCGGTCTGCACAGTGGGTGTTTTTTTCAAGGCAACATTGATCACTGGAAGTGTCCTCTATCTTCCAGAGAAGGATCTGCCTGGTATTACCATGCTTGTTCAATACCTGGGAGTAGTCAAAGGGAAACATGATTTCAGTGTAAATCTGAGGGTGGATTCAGGAAAGCAGTGGTTGATGCCCTCAGTAAATGCTGTGACCAGTAGTAGGAGATTCTCACAGCAGGAACCTTGCCTGAGGAAGTCAGCTGATCCAGTGTGCCCAGAAGAAGTCTGCAGACTGGCCAGGTAGCAGTGTTCCCTGTGTTCCTGTGCCAGCCAGACTACCTGGGTTTATTGTAATGGGAATGGCACGGCACATGACCGTAAACCCTCAAGCCCACACATTTTCAGTCTTTGTTTGAATATGACACATGCACTAGCATCCCATTGGCCAAAGTACTTTACATGTCTGAGTACCAAGTGGAAAGGTGGTAGGTGTACTCCACCCAGTGAGAGGGAGCACAAAGTGATATGACAGAGGTTGTGGGTACAATGTAAACTGGAGCCAATAATTCATTGTACCACAATTCAAAGGTGAAAACCTAAATCTTGTTAAAAACATTCATCTTTGTTGTGTTGTGTGTGTGTGTTTTTCTTTTCTTTTTTTGGTACTAGGCCTTGAACCCAGAGGCATTCTACCTCCAAGCTACACCCCAGCCCTTTTTTTAAAAAAAAATATGTTATTTTGGAACAGGGTCCTGCTAAGTTGCTGAACTTGCTAAGTTACTGAGGCTAGCCTCGAACCTGTGATCCTCTTGTCTCAGCTTCCCAAGGTGATAGGCATGAGCCACCACATCCAGCTTACTATGTAAATTTATATGAAAAAATGTACACTTTAAAATAAAGTTTAATTAAAACATGTAACCAAATGAAAACACGGAAGCTAGAAATATTAACATACTTTGAGGATGAAATAGGGATAATTTAATGTTTTATAAATAAGCTCAAATTTATGTAATTAAAATATATCAAAGTATTTTACTTTAATTTTCATTCATATTCAGCTTTCTTATTTTAATTTCCCTTTTTTTATCCTACAGGATCAGGATCCTGCATATTTTGGACAGAATTCACTTTTGGTTAATTCATCAAGACACTACTTAAATATTCGTTATACCTTATTACCTTTCCTCTATACTCTGTTTTATAAAGCCCATGTGTATGGAGAAACTGTTGCAAGACCAGTTCTTCATGAGTGAGTACTATGTATAATAATTATAATCCCTTTTAGTGTATTTAGACACATGCTGAAGAGATTAATAAATCAAGATATCAAAGAGACCTATGCTACTTATTTTATATTTGCATGTATAATTTGATAAATATATAATGATTATACTAAACATAATTAAGTTTGGGGGATGGGCCAGATTAAGACAGAAATGTGAGAACTGAATAGAATTTACAAGGTACATATATATATATATGTATATATATAATACTAGGGAAGTTATATCCTTAGGAAAGATAAAACCTAGAATTATTAAAAGCCTGTTAAGTATATGTTGTAAAATCATATAAATATAGATCAAAAGTATAGTCTATTTACAAAAACTATATTGTGCTCATGACCAGAATAGGACTTTTCTCAAGAAATGACTTAAAGACCCTTTTAAATCATGTCAAAACTAGAGTTTTATAAACAAAAAATATGAAAGGAAGAACTTAGAATATGAAATATCTTTGGTATTCTATGAAACTATCTTATAGGAGAAAATTAAGCTTAATTATTGTTTATTGCAGGTTAAAAGTAGCCATGTCAACTATGGCACATCTTTTAAGAATTAATTCTCTTGTTTTCTTGATCTTCTTCTCTTCCTCCAGTCCTCCTCCCCCTATTCCTTTTTTAAGTGTCACATGAACATAAAGGATGTAAGAACTATTAATCCAAAAGTGTATATATTAGATAAGTAAAATAAAACAAATTAATATAACAAAAACATGCTCATCATCACTAGCAACCAGGGAAATCAAAATGACAGATTTCATCTAACTCCAGTTAGAATGGCAATCTTCAAGAATACAAACAATAATAAATGCTGGCAAGGATGTGGGGAAATAGCAATCCTTATACACAGTTGGTGGGATTGCAAATTAGTACAGCCACTAAGAAGATAAGTGTGGAGGTTGCTTAAAAGACTGGGAATGGAGCCACCATATGGTCCAGCCATACCATTCTTGGGGATGTTCCCCCCAAAACTGAATTCAGATTACTACAGGGATACATGCATTTCCACCTTTATAGCAGCACAATTCACAAGAGCCAAACTATGGAACCAGCTTAGGTGCCCTTCAACAGTGGAATGGATTAAGAAATCATAGTACATGCACACAATGAAATTTTATTCAGCCATAAAAAAGAACACAGATCATTTGCAGGAAAATGGATGTAATTTGAGAATACTATGCTGTGAGATTAGCCAGTCACAGGAGGTTAAGGATCATATGTTTTCACTCATATGTGAAAGCTAGAGGAAACTGGGAAACTGGGAAACAAAAAGGATTTCAGACAAATGAGGGGAGACACTAGTAGAGTAGTGGAAGGGAGTTTGGAGAGGAAGGTGAGGAGGTGAAAGGTGAGATGTGATCATGGAAACAATTCAGATACTCCTTTGCTCATATATGAAGTTATCTGTGTCAATGTTAATATTATCTATGGGGAGGAGGAGGGAGCTGAGTGGGACCCAAAGGGAAGCGCAGAATGAATGCTGTGTGCATGTATGTCGCTGAACCTATGATGTATAATTACAATGCACCAATTACACACACACAAAAAGAAAAAGGTGCTGGGGTAAGCTCAGAAGTAGAATGCCAGTGGCTCTAACCCCAGTACCAATTAATAATAAAAAAATACAATTCTGAAAAAAATTAATAATGATTCTAAGTGAAAAACTGAAAAGAAATCAAACAAGGAATTTAGATATATTTAGTACTTATTATTGTATATTAAACATTTTCATGTTCCTAGGTTCTATGAGGATACAAACAGCTGGGTTGAAGACCTTGAGTTTTTATGGGGCCCTGCGTTACTTATTACTCCTGTTTTGAGACAGGTTGGTTTTAAAAATTTAATAAACTTATTGCTTAAAGGAAACTTTGTATAAACAAATCCATAATTATAAAACTTCTGCATAATAGTTGTTACTCAATGGACTGTTTCAAGCTGGCATTTAATTGTATATTAAAGTGTAGAGGATCACTTAAAAATTATAAGAATATTAATTAGATTTATACTTATCTAGTATATCATATGTAACTGGGAGCAAGGAGTTGTATAAAATTAATATTCTGCCAAAGTCTTATTTATTTAATCAAAATAAAAATAATACCAATGAGCTCTTCTTTAAGTAGACATAAATACTCAAATTTTGATAAAGTGTAAGTAAAGGGAAACCATGAAAACTATTTGATCTTAAGAAATTGTTGAAAAACTAATGGAGTGAATTAAATTATTCCTTTTTTTATTTTATTTTAATTTTTATGTGTGTGTGTGTGTGGTACTGGGGATTGAACCCAGGGGCATTCTACCTTCGAGGTACACTCCCAGCCCTATTTTTTTAATTTTTATTTTGAAACAGGGTCTTGCTAGGTTGACAAAAATCTCACTACTTGCTGAAGCTATCCTCGAACCTGCGATCCTCCTGTCCCAGCCTCCAAATTACTGGGATTACAGGTGTGCACCACCAGGCCAACTTCCTATTTTTTAAATCTATTTGTATCCACGGAGGTAGACAGAAATAAACAATGGTCAGTGGGGTTTATGACAATAAAAATGCATTCACGCATTATTTTAATTGCCATCTAAACTAATTTTTTCTTTGCCTCTTTATTTTCATTATGTTTATATTATGAAGGATGAAGCTAGTAGATCTTTGATTATTACCCATAAGAAATAATGGTGTATAACAACATAGAGGAAGTATTTTTTCTCTTAAAAAATAGAAAGCTCAACATAATACTTGACAAGATTTTCTTTAAGAATGGAAATTTTTAAAATGTACTTATTATTTTGCTTTAATGTAGGGAGCAGAGTCAGTGAGTGCATACATCCCTGATGCTACTTGGTATGATTATGAAACTGTAAGTAACCTTAAAATACTTCAGAGCTCATAGATATTATATTTTGAAAAATCTGTACATGGGACTGTAACCCTAAACATATAGCAGATTTATTCTAAGAGTTCTGTAATAATTATAAAAAGAATAATCTCAAGTTGGATAACTATGTGAAAATTGGTGTAAATATACTCTTTGCTTCACATAAGCTAGGCTTTAATATAAAGTTATATATTCTTTAGTACAAAGAGGTATTATTCATTTTTAAATGAAATAAAAGGAGCATTTTAGGGAGGAGCAATAGCTTACTTTAGTGTTTTTTTTTTCAATTTTACACATTTATTTTATTGTCAAAAGAATTACTGAGATAATCTTATGTATTTGCTTTTATATGGTACACTCAAGACATTTGTGAAAATCTTTTTATTTCAACTTTGAAAGTTTAAAATAACCGCAGTCATACACACAATCCATTTTTTTAAATTTGACAAACACCTTGGAAAGTGTTTATTTTCAAAGTCATTATTTTGTATATTGTTTAATTTCCTATGCAGACCCTTACATTTTAAAGAAACAATGATTAAAATGATTTAAAGAATCATTTAAACAATGATTCTAAAGACATGCCAACTTCATTTTGTGTGTATGCACATCAATTTCCTTATATTTATTTATGTATTATCATATGATATGAAAATATAGAGATAGTCTTACTCTTATGTTAATTGGTATTCACAATTACTAGATAGGGAATCAACCTAGATGTCCATCAGCAGGTGGATGTGTAATGAAAATGTGGCATATATACACATTAGAATGCTATTCTGTTATAAAAAGTGACATGTTTTAGTTGCCGCAAAATGAATGGAACTGGGGAATTTTGTATTAAGTAAAATAAGGCAGATAGAAAGATAAGCATCACATGTTCTCTCTTATGTGGATACTAAAAAGTTGGGTCAATTAAAATATTAACTATCATGGACAGGAAGTTAATCTATGTTGATTTTTAATATTTTATAGGAAATTAATTTATTTTTGCTCTTTGTGTAGTAAACTAAAAGAAAAGAACTTTCTCTAAAAGTTAGAAAACGACCTAATCATAGTCATTTGGATAATATGAATTCCTCATAATAAAAATGTGTTCCAATGTGTAATTTATAATTTTTGTCAAATGGAGTTTAAAGTCTTCACTAAAACATATATTTTAATCTTCCAAATATTAGGGTGCAAAAAGGCCATGGAGAAAACAACGGGTGGATATTCCTCTCCCGGCAGATAAAATAGGATTACATCTTAGAGGAGGTTATATTGTCCCCACTCAAGAACCCAGTGTAACAACAACAGCAAGGTAAAATGAAAAATCATTAAGTGAAAGTTGAAATTTAATTTATATTAATAGTTCGTGTTTTTATTAAGAATCTGTGATTAATGTGCAGTATTCTTCACCAGAAGATATTTCATACAGAGGTAATTTTTAACTATAACATACTTCATGATTATAAAATGATTTAAATTATACATTGTAACAAATGTCTTGATTTAAAAAAGGAATATTGTTAGATTAGAAATTAATTTCCTGTATTAAATACTTATTCATGTTCTCTGTAGAATATGCAGAATTGAAGATAATCTCTGATTCTTCATAAAAATATATCATGTATTAAATACTTATTCATGTTCTCTGTAGAATATGCAGAATTGAAGATAATCTCTGATTCTTCATAAAAAATATATAATGTTAATGTTATACAATTGAAAGACGTATGTGTCTGTTTTTACATACTTGAATTTTTAATACATAATTGTTACAATGTTTTATTTCTCCTACAATGTTTTGCTTTTAAATTGGTAAATGAGCAGGCATACTGGCTTGTGCCTGTAATCCCATCTACTCAGGAGGTTGAAGTGGTAGGATTTTGAATTTGAAGCCGGCCTAGGCAAGTTAGAGGGGTTCTGTGTTAAAAACCCAAACCAAAACAAACAAAATAAAAAATTCAAATGCTCCAAATATTACTTCTATATCAGGTAGGGTACTCTGATGATTTATCATATTATTAAATATTTTTAAAATTTGTAAATGTGGTGGGTATTTCAGTTTAGGTAGAAAGCAAGAGAGCAACTAAGTTCCCAAATAAAACTCAGAAATATTTAGAATAAAAGAAGACTTGAAATTTATGATACTCCACTTTGTAGCATTACTTCCTAGCCCTAGAGGACAGAAGTTGTCTTTTAATTCACTACTTTCCCATATTCTACAACACCCTCTGTTAACTTACCTTGCCGCATTTTCTTTTAGTATTAATGCATATCCACATTTATAACAACACAATCCACAATAGCCAAACTATGGAACCAACCTAGGTGCCATCAACAAATGAGTAAATAAATAAATTTGGGTATCTATACACAATGGAGTTTTACTCAGCCATAAAGAAGAACAAAATTATGTCACTTGCAGGAAAATGAATGGCACTAGAGAATATTATGCTAAGTGAGATCAGCCAGTCACAGAAAGTCAAAGGCCATCTGTTTTCTTTCATATGTGGAAGATAGAAAATAGGAAACAAAAGGGACTTCAGATGAATGAGGAGAAACCAGTAGAATAGTGTAGAGGTTAGGGGAAGGAAGGTGGGGAGGGGATTAAAGAGAACAAATGAAGGAAACAGTTCAAATAATGCTGTGTTCATGTAAAGGTATCACTACTAATCTCACTAATATGTACGGGAAGAGAGAGGAAAGTAGCTTAGGAGCTGGAGCGAAACACATCTAGTGCTGTGGGCATGTATGTTTGTATCACATTGAACCTCACAATGATATATAATTACAGTGCACCAATAAAAGTATAAAAAAAAATCTGAAACGATATTACCTATTTCTTCTTGTATGTAGTGTCTGTTCACCTACACTATAAACTCCCTAAAGGCAGGGACTTGAATTTTCAGTTTAATCCACCAAACCTGGAGGATATCCTCCTGCCCCATAATAAGCTCTCTATTTCCTGTAAAGACTTATTGAGAGAACAAATTAATGAGTGAATGAATATGGGTTAGTAATTTACTTTGGCATTCTCAAATTGCTTATTCTCATAACAATTTTTTTTTTTGCGGTACCGGGGATTGAACCCAGGGGCATTCTACCTCTGCGCTAAACCCCCGGCCCTATTTTTTTATACTTTATTTTTGAAACCGGGTCTCACGAAGTTGCGGAGGGCCTCACTAAGGAGAGAGAGAGAGAGAGAGAGAGAGAGAGAGCTGAGGCTGGCCACGAACGCGGATCCTCCAGTCTTTGCCTCCCAAAGTACTGGGATTACAAGCGTGCGCCACCACGCCCGGCTTCTCATAACAATTTCATGACTCTGTTCTCAAAAATTTGTTATAGAATAGAGCTGTATTGAACAAGAGAAACCATTGTAAATGTGTATTGGAAAGCATATAGTCTGTATAGAATTGTTCCTTGGCCCATATATTCTCAGGGGTACTATTTTATGGTGATATGTTACTAAGAAAAATATTTTTATTGATCATATGTCTCACTTCTTCTGTTATAATTATTTTTATTTATAGAGATTCAACTAAACATTTTTAAATTTTTTTATATCTTTTATTATTTTGCATGTATGATATTGGTTTACTACATTGCAATTCTGGGTGATTCAGTTGAATTGAGCATTCATAAGACATCTTTACTTTTTGTATGAATTGAAATGCTATACTGTTTTAATTTTATAGTCATAGCCTTCAAAAATTATCACACTTATTTATTAATTATAGTATTTTCTACGTATATAGTTATTTCTGCATTCACATAAAATATTGATACTGAAAATTATTAATACAGAAACTAATTTGTGAATATCAGTGTTCTTATGTTAATGCAGAACTACAAAACGATTTGAAATGGATATATTCATAGGACATTTAATGATTATAAATTTATTTTTAATTATATATTCACTTAATTTTATTTAATAGCCGTACAAATCCCCTTGGACTTATAATTGCGTTAGATGATGACGGTACAGCAAAAGGAGACTTTTTCTGGGATGATGGAGAATCTAAAGGTAAGTTTCAAAGTAATATACTTTCAAATGTTCATTCTGATAATGTATCATTTTGGCTTTAATGATGTAACTTGTACCCATAATGTTCATTTTAGATTTTTAGGTTACTTTATGAAATTTAAATTGTATTGACATATATATTTAATTAAAATGCCCCGTTTTGTCTATTGGTTTGTTGTTTAAAAGTTCTTGACAATTGTATATATCTTCATATATCACATTAATATTTTTATATGAAAATAGCTAATACAAGCTAATACATTTCCAGATGTACAAATTGCATCATGATTTTAATGCCTAAAAACAAATTAGTGTTACTATAAACAAAAAAGAAAACTGATTTAAAGCTTTAGTTAATTAATATCAAATTATTTGAGGTAAGAATGTTTTACAGTTTGTTACCATTATTCGGTGTCTTTGATTTTATTACTTGAGCACAAAACTGGAAAGCTCAGTATACACACAAAAAACATCTGAGCCATTTTTTGCTAACATACAATTAAACTATAATAAATTTATGTTTTTAGATTTAATTAGCCAAAGCTTTCTTTCAATCTTAATATGTCTCTAGATACATTCTTTTCCACAAAACACTGAAAAATAAAAAGATGTGAAATAAGTTTGTGATATGTCATGTCTTCCTAGAAGAAAATTATTATTAATTATTTAGTAGGTAGAAAATAAGATATAAATATACTTCAAAGCTGGGTGTGGTGGCACATGCTTGTAATCCCAGTACCTGGGAGGCTGAGACCGGAGTATCCAGGTTTGTGGCCAGCCTCAGCTACTTAGTGAGACCCTCTGCAACTTAGTGAGACCCTGTTTCAAAATAAAGAATAAAAAAGTAGGGCTGGGAGTGTAGCTCAGAGGTAGAATTCCCCAGTACTGCAAAAAACAAAAAACAAAAACAAAAAAAATATATATATATACTTCAAAATAATAAAATTATAATCATGTTTTATTATAACTTTTTCTTTCTCTGAATTTCCAGAAATATTTCAGCACTACTTGAAAAATTAAACTAGACAAATAGGTTTTCAATATCTTTACTTAAAGGGAATATAAAAAAAACAGAGTTATTTTGTTTACAAACAATTAAAGGAATTAATATGAGGAAAATTGTTTAGGAATCTTTATTAGTAAAAAGTATCTTTTTTTGAAAATGATTCTTAAGTGTTGTATAACTATTAAAAAGAGTAGGAAATTTTATTGTATTTTGAAATAACTTTATTTTTTTCCATTTCAGATACCATACAAAATGGCAATTACATATTGTATACATTTTCAGTTTCCAATGTAAGCATTGCCCTTGGACACATAGTTAAATGTATATATTGTTATTGTCTAGGTTATTTTTTATTGTGGCTTATTTTTAGAATGTTTCATTTAAATGAAGTCTTGAAATGAAATATATTGTTAAATTCAAATTGATACATTTCATAATTTCTTGCAAATTGTTATCATAAAATTTTATATTTAATTGTAATAGAAGATTTTTATACTAAAACTGAAGCACTGAAGTCTTTGGGCTTTTTAAAATATTACGTCTGGTTTTAAGCAACAGGCCTTTGGAAAATAATTTCAACCTATTTGAAAATGTTTTAATGTGTCAGTCACAATAATAATTGATGTGGATTTGAGGTAAGGATGAAAAATCTATATACAGGCTAAATTTTGAATAATTAATAGGGGTGATTTTCATAGCTTTTGGATTTTTAAATATGTTCTTTTTGCTCTAGCTAACTTATTCTTCATCAATGTTAAGGCTATGTACAAAGATTCCCAAACTTATTGGCTTATGTCCCCCTTTTCAGAAAAAAAATCACATACTGCCCCCTGTTGGTACTTTCGTCACCCTTTTATTTTTATTCAATGCCCCCGAGTTGCATAGGAAGTTACTATTGCCACCCTGAATTGTTCCAGCATTCCCCCACCCCAGGGGGGTATTACCAAATTTGGGAATGTATGGTCGAATAAGGAGGGGTTTGTATGAATGCATTATGAATGACTTAGGTTATTTCTGAAAATAAAGTTTTATGGCATATATACAAAAAACTATAAAGAGGTATTTGCATGGGAAGGGCTGGTGGGAATGGAGAGGTAAATACTGGATCTTTTCCTTTTTTATATCCTTTCGTTATTTCAGGTTAGTATCTGATAATTGTATACACTTTTTTATATTCTTTTTCTTTCCCAGAACGAGCTAGATATTACATGTACACATGCATCATATGAGGAAGGAACCACCTTAGCATTTGAAACTATAAAAGTCCTTGGGTTGACAGACACTGTGACAGAAGTTACAGTAGCAGAGAATAACGGGGCAGCGAATTCTCACAGCGATTTTACTTATGATGCTTCCAACCAGGTAAATATAGTGTGTTAAAATACTTTAGCTGTCATATAGTAACAATTTTTTTTTTGCGGTACTGGGGATTGAACAAAGGGGCATTCTACCTCCGGCCTACACCCCCAGCCCTATTTTTTTTATTCTTTATTTTGAAACAGGGTCTCACTAAGCTGCTGAGGGTTTCACTAAGTAGCTGAGGCTGGCCATGAACCCGGATCCTCTGGTCTCAGCCTCC
>PVJS01021489.1:11194-31537 GCA_004027185.1 Glis glis
CTCCCTCCCTCCCTCCCTCCTTCCTTCCCTGTCTGTGTCTCTCTATTTTTCTCCTTTGCATAATGTTATATTACTTTCCCTTCAATTTGGCCCTTACACATTGTAAGTAGTGGATACAAATAGATTCAGGATTAAAGAAATATGTATTCCTATCCATTGATTCTAGGAGCTTCCAAATAAGTTGATCAACATTTTATTTTCTGTATATTCCTTGAGGCAATTAACATTTATTATATAACTATCATATTCCAGGTGTTATGGTACATACTTTAGTTTCAAATCTCACGCATTTTATATAACAACCCCTTTTATTAAGGGTTATTGTCCCTATTTTGCAAATGATACTGAGAAAAATAGAATATACAACATTCCCAATGACTTATGAACATTAAATAGTAGAAATGAAAAGGGAACTCATGTCTGGATTTAAAGATAGAGGCTTCATCCATTTTCTATAGACTTTCATAGATTCCCCCATTTTGAAGATTCTAGCTATTTCATGACATTTCTTTTCTGTTATGTGTTATAGTAAAACTATAAATGATTTGGTTTGAAGAATTGCTGTGGTTGCCCATTTTGTAAAATATTAATTATTTATAAATTGTTCATGAGCAAATTAAAGAAATGGTCTTTATTTATTTATTTATTTTTTGTCTTCAAAGGTTCTCCTAATTACAGGTCTCACGTTAAACCTTGGAGGAAACTTTATTGTTCGATGGAATCAAGTTTTCCCAGAATCTGAGAAATTTACTTGTTATCCAGATGCAGATGAGGCAACGGAAGAAAAGTGTGTTCAGCGTGGTTGTTTATGGGAAAGTGTAAGAAGAATTTTAATTATGATTCATGATTTGGTTTATACATACACATTCTGGTGTGAACTTTACATATTATAATTTTAAATCTGCAGTATATAAATCACTGAAAATTTCAGGAAAAAAAACTTATAGTAGCCGGGCGTGGTGGCGCACGCTTGTAATCCCAGTCAGTACTTTGGGAGGCAGAGACCGGAGGATCCAGGTTCGCGGCCAGCCTCAGATCTCTCTCTCTCTCTCTCTCTCTCTCTCTCTCTCTCTCTCTTTTTCTCTCTCTCTCCTTAGTGAGGCCCTACTCAACTTTGTGAGACCCGATTTCAAAATAAAGTATAAAAAAATAGGGCTGGGGGTGTAGCGTGTAGATAGAACACCCCTGGGTTCAATCCCCGGTACCACAAAAAACAACAACAACAACAACAAAAAACTTGTAGTACCATGGTGATTCACCCGAATCATCCCCTCTATTTGCTTAATTTAACATTTGTGCTTAAAATTGAAATCAGATTACATGAACTCTAAGGGTTCTAACTGATATAATGTTATATGAAAACCTCACATATAAAATCCTAAGACATTCCATGTTGAAACTTTTCTGGTTACGTGTACTTAGAGAAAGGCAGGTTTGTGTATTAAAAATACACAATGGTATATTTTAATCTATTAGATATCACTTGGGTAATCCAAGAATGTTTTTATAAAATTTCCATTGAGTATTTAGTCTAAATGCTTCTGTACTGTTTCTCTAAATTAACTAGCCAGAGTTTTTTCACCCTAACTACAAAAATTGCAATTCTGTTGTAGGCTATGAATAAGAAGGATAAATGAGATGACATGTAGAATGGTAAAAGAGAAGTGATCATAAACAGAGAAAGAGCTGTGAGGAGTCATAGACTGGCCTTGGAATTTCCTAAAGCCGATCATATACCTGCCTCTATTGAAAATCATTGCACACACCACATTTGGAATGAATACCATAGTTTTCATATCAGTCAAGGATTACTTTAAACCGAGACTATAAAACATCTATAATCTGAGTACATTAAGTAAAACAGGATTTATTTTTCTCTTACAAAATAGAATTTCAGGTTTAATATGCTGGCGTTTCATGCCATCAGTGCCTCTTGCTCCTTCATATTTATCATTTGATTTTTATTTTCAAGGTTACATTATGGCTTCTGCCATTATATTTATATTTCATATATAACAAGAAAGATGGATGGGCAAAGGATTTCTCCATTTAGTCAAATTTTACCCCCTTTTTAAAGGAGCCTTTGGGGGTCTTATAAAACTTCTGTCAAAGACACAGAAATATCGATGAGTATATTGCTTCTTCCAACAATCTAATAAATTAACAAATGAGGATGATGAGGAGAGTTCCTTCAGTACCACAGTTTATAATCTTTTCCTTAGCTCCTTGCTACCTCCCACCTCTGTAAACCAGTTGACTCTAGGGTGTAGTGGCGCACATCTGTAATCCCAGTACTTAGGAGACTGAGACAGGAAGATGGTAGGTTCGAGATCAGTCTCAGCAACTTAGCGAGACTCTCACATAGGGAGAGACCCTGTTTCAAAATAAACAAACAAAGCTGGGCGTGGTGGTACACCTTTGTAATCCCAGTACTTGGGAGGCTAAGACAGGAGGATCGTAGGTTTGAGGACAGCCTCAGCAAGTAGTGAGACTCTCATCAACCTAGTGAGACCCTGTTTGAAAATAAAAATAAAATAGGGCTGGGGGTGTAGCTCAGAGGTAAAATGCCCCTGGGTTCAATCCCCAGTGCCATACAAAAAAGAAAAAATAAACAAAAAAATTTTAAAAAGGGCTGGGCATGTAGCTTGGAGGTAAAATGCCACTAGGTTCAATCCCAAGTACCACAAAAAGGAAAAAAAAGTAAAAAGAAAAAAATTACTCAATTTACACCTAGCTTTGGCTATAAATCCTACTTTAAATCCTGGTCAGGATGGAATTGACCAGTATAAGGACTAGTCATCAAAAAAAGGATTGAAATAATGCAATTACAAATAGAAGAAAATAACCTAAGCCATGCCCTATTGAGGGTTGTAATGAAGACATTTTTACACACAAAAGCAACAGTCATAAGAAGATTAAGAACAAGTATGGGATCAAAAATTGAAGAGTAATATGCCTAATTTTCAAAGATGAAATCTAATTATTTTTCAGTTGAAAATCTTTGATATTTTATATTTCTATTCTACTGTTCTATTTTTAGACTCAAATTATAAATATTTTACATAACATTTTAGAATCTGGTGTTTCAGATTGCTTAATGAATATTTGGTGCCATAAGTCAACATATGATTAAACTTAATTCTTCCTTTTAAAAAAATTGTATTTTAAGTTACGGCAGTTTCTCTAAGTTGCCTAGGCTGAATTTCAGCTTGCCAGCCTCCTGCCTCAGCCAGCAGAGTAGCTGGAATTACCGGTGTGCACCACCATGTCCAGCAGGGTTCCTTAAGTTTTTAGAGTAAAATATTCCAATGCTTACACTTTCTGACAATGAATATACATTGTGTTTTTAGGTTTCTTCTGGATCCAGAGCACCTGAATGTTACTTTCCTAGCCAATACAATTCTTATTTAGTCTCATCAACTCAGTATTTATCAACTGGTATAACAGCTGACCTCCAGTTCAATACTGCAAATGCTAGAATAAGTCTACCATCTGAACCCATTTCAAATCTTCGTGTGGAGGTGAAATATCACAAGGATGATATGTTGCAGTTTAAGGTATGTTGAATATAAACCATCGCAATGTTTGACTCACCATTTGAAATAAGAGATTTTAAATAGATTGGGTATTTGGATTTTGAATGTTATTTTATGGATTATTGACTGACATTTGCTTCTATAAAAATAAGCCTTTTTGTTTTAAACAGTTCATAATGAGGTTCCCCGTAAGTACAGCTTATCATTTTTGCTAATTTTGTGAATAATTAAACGTGTAGTGGTGATTTTTAAAAAATAGATTCTTGTTAAATAGATAAGTAACTTGTTAAATAGAGAAGTCGCTTAAAATGAAACAATGCAATGGTTCCATTAAAATAAATGAAACAAGATGCTTACTATTTCCACTGTTTTTAAAAAGTGGTCTGATTTGTTTCTTTTTGCCAATGCAGTAAGACACAAAAAATAAATAATCTCTTTCAACATTTAGAGTTAGAAAATTTATTTTTAAGAATTTCAAGGAAATACATTGAGAAAACTATTGGAAATAAGAAAGGCCAGCAAAATGACTGGATGTAAAATAATATCTCCAAAATATATTTCTTGTATACTAGGGTTAGCCATTTAGAAGACAAAATAGCAGCAGAATTTATTAGCAAAATCAAATGAAAAATCCAGTAATCAAATGTCAAAGGAGCAAATGGGCTCTATCAGGTGAAAATTAATAAAAATTTTTGATAGATATCAGTAAGTTCTAAAAAATCCTAAGTAAGACTAAGTGGTATTTTAAATGTTAATTCATTTTAGATCAATTGGTGCTTTTACAGCATTTCTATAGGAATCACAGTGGAATGCCTTTTGAGACTTCATAAAATATCCTTTAAATTGATCTGGAAAAATAAACGTGTAGTAATGGTTAAAACTTAAAATTGAGGAAAATTATAAAAAGTTGCAAAAACAATAAATGATATGGAACTGCAGCAAGAATTGCCTGCCAGATTATTGAAATAAATCGACACAAAAGCATCAAAGATTTGTGTGTCTGTATGGATTCACATAGAGTGATGAACGTATCCATTTTTCTTGCTGTTTCTAAAGAAAGAAAAAAATGAGCCTTTCTAACTTTTTCATTCCAAGTTCATCACTAATAAACAAGAAAACACTGATAAGGATTTTTTATAAGGCAAGGGAGGTTTTAGAATTATTAAATTCTTAGAAGAGTATTTCCCAAAAAGTAGTTTGTGGAACACTAGTTCCCTCAAGAAACACATAGTAAATTGTAGAAAAAGGGGTTTCATGGCTTAAGAATATGAAAGAGACCAGAAGTAGTGCTGCATGCTTGTTATCCCAGTACTTGGGAGGCTGAGATAGGAGGATTGCAGGTTAGAGGCCAGCCTGGATAACTTAGAGAGGCTCTCAATAAGTTCCTGTTTCAATATAAATAAATAAATAAAATAGGGCTGAGGGCATAGCTCAGAGACAGAATTCCACTGGTTTCAATCCTTAGTACCAAAAAACCCAAACCAAAAACAGCAAAAACAACAGCAACAAATTTATATATATGAAAGAGTTTGGAATTAAAGGAAACAGGCTTCCTTGCTACAGGATTCCTCAGGGCCATTATTATAATGCTCTATATTGTCAGTGTCTCCAGGGGGCTCTGTTGAACAGTTTTGTCTCAGCTCAAAAGACTAACCAGTAAATCGAACAGAGCAAGAACTGGGTTAAGATGTTAAATTTGTACCTCCAAGTACTTTTAGATGCAGAAATCTTTTTCCACTGGGACCCTGGCCTAGTCTAGAGTGATTTATCCTGAAGTCAATCTTTTCATGCCTCCTGCTTTGCCCCAGCAGAGGACCTAACCCAGGGTCCACTGTTCAGCATATACATCATCATGCTGCATCCAACCCACCAAGGCTTAGGTAGTGCCCCTCCCCCACAGAAAGGAACAGGCCCCTGAGCTCCTGCTACTCGGAATCATCTATATGTGCATACGTGTATGTATATGTGTAGTGAAAAGTTATAAAACACTGTAAGACTGAAAAATTAATAATGAAGAGCTATATTATTTAATAATTCATATACTCATATTCAAATTACATGCTAAAATACAACTTAGATTGTTACATAGGAAAAATAAATCAAACAAAAATAAAATTTAACTGCATATTTATCTTGTATCTGGCTAGCAAAGGTCTTCCAAACTACAGGTACAAAGGTATAAATTCCATTGATAAAAATATATATTTTTTCTTAGACAGAAATTAAATATACTTCCACATCAAAAAATAAGCAACTAGAAGACAAAAAATGAACAAATATCTGCCACTAATATGACATTAAGAAAGCAATTTCAACTCATTTAACTGAGAACAATATTAAGGTCTCATAAGCAGACATGTAACAAAGGAAGAAAGATTGAAAATAAAACTATTAAAATACATATACTCATTAAAATCCAGGGAACAAAAGGCAAATTCAAAGAAGGGGAAACATAAATCCTGAATATCATATTAAAAACACTCATTCTCATTAATAAGGAGATACAGTCTTGTGCCATGTAACAATTGGGAAAAATTCTGAGAAACTCGCCATTAGGAAATTTTGTCACTGTTTGAACACCACTAAGAATGCTTACACAAACCAAGACAATTACACCATCACTGGGTGATATAATTATGTAGTAACTAACAATTTTGAAAATACTTTTAGTTTAATATAAATTGGTATTTAAGTACACGTTTTGGTGAAAATATTAAATAGTGCAATAATTCTGGAAAGCAGCTTGCCAATGCCTATCAAGGACCCTAAAATGTTAATACACTCTTACCTAGTGCTGTCACCCCCAGGAAATGTACTGAGGAAATAAATTAATGAAGGAACATAAGTTAATATTAACACTTATTGTGGGAATTTGTACATGACCCAAAATAGTAAAACAAATTTTGTATATAACTGTGAAATGATAAATAATTTTGGTATGTCTATAAAATGGAACATTTAGCTCAAAAGTATTATTATTATTATTACTATTATTATTATTATTGTCATTATTATTGTGTGTGTGGTAGTAGGGATGGAACCCAGGGGCATTCTACCTCTGAGATATACATACCGCTAACCCTATTTTATTTTTTATTTGGAAACAGGGTCTCACTGAGTAGTGGAGGGCCTTGCTAAGCTGCTGAGGCTGGTCTCAAACCTGTGATCTTCCTGTTTCAACCTCCCAAGTACTAAGATTACAAGTGTGAGCCACCACTTCTAGCTTCAAAAGTATCATTTTAGGTTTTATGTTAGATTTCTTGTTATACAGAAAATTAAAGGTACAGAAATGAAGTACTCAATTTGATCACATTATACTTGTACATATGGAATGCTATATAAATATATGAGACATGGATTCAGAATTAGGTATTTTATGCACCATTCTAATTAATCTTGGGTAATTGTTTAAATTATTAAAGATATTTACACCCTGTGTCAGCAATAAGAACAAACTATATCTACTTTTACTATTTCTCTGCAATAGATTTATGATGCCCAAAATAAGAGATATGAAGTTCCAGTACCATTAAACATTCCAACCACTCCAACAAGTACTTATGAAAACAGACTTTATGATGTTGAAATCAAGGAAAATCCTTTTGGTATTCAGGTTCGACGGAGAAGCACTGGAAGAGTTATGTAAGGATTGAATTATTTGATATGAAGGATATTTTAATTTTAGCTTCAGGAGTGAAAAGTGAGATGATTATTTTCAAAGCCTTAACTGGGGCTAGAATAGTATCCTGCTAAAAGTTTCAGTCATATTAAATAACTTTGGAAATTAGTACACTCTAATATTAAATAGTTAGTATACCCACAGAACTATCATTAAGGACTGGTCAAAATTTCATTTACACATAGATGTGATTAATTTTATTAATATATATTTTTCTAATCAAGTTGAGGACAAAAATAAAGATTTCTCTTGAAAAGTATCATGAGTATTGTTAGAAATAGGTAATTGAAAATGAGTTATATAAATATTTTATTAGAACTGTTGAAATTGTTTTTGAGGGCTAGAATCTGATACAGTTAATACTTTCTTTTCCAGATATTGATGAAAAGAAATTAAGATGAAAACCTATATGTATTTTTATATTATACTAAATAAATGTATTTTAGAAATTATTTTTATTCTAGCCAAACTATGATATATTAAAATATATTTTATGTATTGCAAGCTCACCATGCCATATTTTCAGGTTTTATCCAGATGGATACAAATAATAATAATAATAATAATAATAATAAAACTCTGTACTCACCTAATAATAATTTTGTTATGACAAAATTTTTGTCCAAAAAAGATGAGAAGCTAATTAATTTTTAAGTAAAATCCTGGTGAAAGTCATTATTTATTGTTATTTGAGAGGCATTATTCTTTATTAAAAAGTTTTACAAAACAATTAATATAAAAACTTTTAATTTGTCCCAGACCATTTATAACAGCTATGTTTTCTCTCCCTCACAATTATACTTTCTTTTCCTTCTCTTTTATATTATTCTTGCAAATAAATTGAATAATGATGCTTTCTTTGTAACACATTTCTTTGTAAATACCAATTTTTATAATAAGTACAAAATAAAAGAAGAAAACAGTTGAGATTAGTAATTGGGGAGAATTTAGAATTAAAATATTAATTGTGCTAGCAGTTCATGGTAATATTGATTTATTTTTGCTCCATATGTAGAAAAATCATATAGTGATTATTTCAAGACAAAGGGAAAATGACATTCTATTCAGATCATACAGTACTTAGTCACTTTTAACTTCTCATTACATTTATTTTTAAAACAACACTTGTTTAAAAATAAATATGTGTAATTATATTATTCATAATATGTTTAACATATGGGCATATGAAACATATTTTCCATATAGTCCTTAACTTAGCCCAAAGAAAAAAGTTTATCAGTGTAATTATCTATATCCATTTGGTAACTGGGTATAATTAAGTATATAGGGAACATAGTTGTTTTCAGATCACCAAGGAAAGAGTCACTAAGGAAGAATGATACTACTTTGTATTCATTTTTCCAGGAATATGACTATTTTCTTTTGTTTTCAGTTGGGATTCACGTCTGCCTGGATTTGCCTTTAATGACCAGTTCATTCAAATATCTACTCGTCTGCCATCTGAATATGTATATGGCTTTGGGGAAGTGGAACATACAGCATTTAAACGAGATCTGAACTGGAATACTTGGGGAATGTTCACAAGAGACCAACCCCCTGGTGTAGGTACCAACATGTGACTGACTACTGCATGAGGCAACTAAAACATAATTAGCACCCAAGCCATTTCTTTGTAGGCTTGTAGTTAAGGATTGAAGTACAACATGAAAAAGGGCCTAGAGATTTCCAGAGCTGCTATACTGATTTTCTGAAAAAAAGAAATCATCATAAATTGTAGGTGAAGGTAGAGGCTAGATAACAAGACACTTGCCTACATTAAAAAGATTGCAATCCAATTCTTTAACCCTTTCAACTGCATAGAAAGAATGTGCTTTACCGTGTGCTATGGCGCAAGTACTGTAATCCCAGTATTTGGGGGGCTGAGACAGGAGGATGGCAGGTTGGAGTCCAACCTCGGCAATTTAGTAGGACCCTCAGCAACTTAGTGAGATCCTGTTTAAAAATACAAAGGGCTGGAGTTGTAGCTCCAGCTCCAGAGGTAGAATGCCCCTGGGTTCAATCGACGGTACCAAAAATATAAATAAATGAAAAGAATGGCTGATTCATTATTCCTGCAAATAACTGCCTAGACCTCTCCTTTTATTTCCCCCTTAGTTCTTTATAATTATTTGATTCTGACCCACAGCTGCAGTTGCACAAAACTCCATATTTAAAAAATATCTTTACATACTTATGATACTTTCCCTAGAGTTTGTCTTAATGGAACTCATTTCAAGAATATATAGAATATATAATGCACTATATAACAAATCATATTAATGATAATTGTTTCAAACATATCTTTTTTTTTTTTGCGGTACCGGGGATTGAACCCAGGGGCATTCTACCTCCGCGCTACGCCCTCAGCCCTGTTTTTTATACTTTATTTTGAACCAGGTCTCACGAAGTTGAGGAGGGCCTCACCAAGTAGAGAGAGAGAGAGAGAGAGACAGGGAGAGAGAGAGAGAGAGCTGAGGCTGGCCGCGAACCCGGATCCTCCGGTCTCCACCTCCCAAAGTACAAGCGTGTGCCACCACGCCCGGCATATGTTTCAAACATATCTTAAAAATTACACATTAATATAAAACAAACTCATATTCATTTTTCATATGTAATGTGTACTTTAAAAACATCTTCAGTAATAGACTATAAAGGTGTATACAATTGTAATCAATTTTATTGTGAGCTGCTCAAACAACTTTTGTTTGTCATAATAATCTAAGCAACTTTTACTTCTATCATAATAGTACAAATGAAAACATGGTTTTATTTAGATGTACCTGAATGATTGCTTTACCAAAATTAACTTCTTAAGGACTATTCAAAACTAGTATAGATGTTACTTGATTTATATAACTGATTCTTGATATATAAAATGAATTCATATGCTAATAACTTACTGATATTCAAGTTTAGGACAATGTATTAAATATTTTATAAATGTAAAAATTAATGTTTTTATAGTCTTATTTTTCTAGACAGTTCAATTACTTTTATTTACTAATTTCTAGAACATTTTATTATTGAAAAGAATTGCTAATTTATAATTAAAGTGAAACATATAATGCAGAAAGAAACCCAATTACTCTAATGTCAGTGACACTCTAGCAGTTAACATGGCAGTTTTGATGTCTGTTACATGTTAATATATTTATTTGCATGCTCTAAAACACTAATTGTTCAAACAATAGGGAAATTACTTTCTAAAGGACGTGCATTTATTTTAATTCAAGCATTGCTTGAGTGTACAAACAGGGTCAATCTTATATTTAAAAATACATTAATTAAATTCACATGTTAATGTTAGTAAGTACTCATTGTGCTTAATTTTTTTACTTCAGTATAAACTTAATTCTTATGGATTTCATCCGTATTATATGGCTTTGGAGGATGAAGGCAATGCTCATGGAGTTCTCTTACTCAACAGCAATGCAATGGGTAAAATAATTGCTTTTGGAATGTCTCATTAAATATTAATATAAATTTTAATATATATACTCTATATGTAGATTAAATTGGGATCTTATTTTGAATTTTCAGATGTAACATTCCAGCCAACCCCTGCTCTAACTTACCGCACAGTTGGAGGAATCTTGGATTTTTATATGTTTTTGGGTCCAACTCCAGAAGTTGCAACAAGGCAATACCATGAAGTATGATTACATATTTATTTTAGAAACATTATTTTTTCATATTACAAAGTAATTATGTTATTTCATTCCTAAAAACATTTGCTTTAAAGGTAATTGGCCAACCAGTCATGCCACCATATTGGGCTTTAGGATTCCAGTTATGTCGTTATGGATACAGAAATACTTCACAGGTTGAAGAACTATATGAAGAAATGGTGACGGCTGGGATCCCCTATGTATGTATATCAAATTTCCATACAGTACTAAATGTGGAATCTATAAAATCAAAATGAAATAATTAAACACCCATATGCTATAAAATATTTAAGCATTTGGTAATAATTCTTAGTTTTCAGTAGTTTCTTATGAATTGGATATGACATTTTTATATCTTTATGAGATTGATAAAGGAGAAGGTATACTACCATTATTTTTCTTTCTTTCCCCTCAGTTCTATGACCCTAAGTTGTACTAGACAAGTCTTCATGCACTGGCTTTCCTCTCATAAACTTTGGGTTACATAGGTAGTCATATACATTTTGTGTATTCTTTTTATGTTAGAGTGAATTTCCAGTAATCTATGTTATTAACGGATATGAAAACTTATAAAGAAAAAATTGGAGGTGAAGCTGGATGATTTTGGCCCTGGAACAGATATTAGCTATAATGTGTGTTTTGGAATGAGAGACTTTTTAAGATATTTTATTCCCTTAATATTTGGGAGAAACTACTACAAATAATCAGTCCCTGTAATTTTATTTTTAGCAAGATTAAAGAACCCTGGAGATACCCCCAACAGCACTTAAATATTGAAATGCAGAAGGGTTGGTATATGACAGATCATTTTAAGAAGAATCAGAAGGACCCAATTATAAGACTTTGATACTTAACAGTAGAATCTAATCTACTGTATTTATTATGGGAAAATCAATTTTATAGGTTGGTGATACAGTAATATACAAGTAGAAATTCATCATAAACAAGGAGGTTTTTCCAGTATTATCTTACTCTGCCAGCTGTAATTTTTAAAAAAAACTATAAGAAGAAATCAAGCTCATGTTAATTAACAGAAAATAATTAACAAATTAGGTATTTGGGACCAAACTGAAGATTCCATGATAAAATGCAATCATTTGTTGGTATAAATGTAACTGCAAATACCTTTCTGTAAGCAATACTTTGTTTATTTAAGCTGGGCTGGTATTCCAGAAATGATTGATGGATAATGCAAGAAAACTTTTAACAATAATTGATGGTTTGGTGTCCTTTATTGCCAATAATAGGATTGTTTGAAATTATGTTTGCCTTATAGTTCCCAGAAATAGTGCAACATTTGTTTCTGTATATACTGTATGTAATTCTAGTTTTTATTTAACATGATTTCATAGCATCATAAGATCTTTTACCTCTGTTTTCTTATTTTCTTTGGGAATTATATAACAAAATATACTGAGAATGTCTACTTCTAAATAAAAATTGCTAAGTGAACTTTATACAGAACAAGTTTATAAAGTTGTTCTTAGAATACTTTACATTTTTAAATGCCACTCTTACTCTTTTAGCACTGTATTACTTGATTAATTCTCTTTAGAAGAAGAATTGAAACTTCCAAGTTGCTGTTACTTTCACAATTACGATAGAATGTGATGTGCTCATAGAATGTGATGTGCTCACTTTCGTGTGTTTCTTACTCCCACCATTCTTATATATTTCAGGATGTTCAATACACAGACATTAATTACATGGAAAGGCAACTAGACTTTACAATTGGTGAAAACTTCCTTACTCTTCCTCAGTTTGTTGACAGAATTAGAGGCGAAGGAATGAGATTCATTATTATCCTGGTCAGTATTTACTTTTATCTGAATCTCATTGTTTTGGTTTTATCAATTTTCCTGAAATGAGGATAGGAAAGATGTTTCATAATAAGAAGTATTTAACTTTGGACTCTACTCCCAATTCTAAAGCTTTCTTCCTTTAGCATTTTATTTCATTGATGTAAACTGCCAACAGCTACCATGTACTTAAGTGTTCTTAGAGATGCAAGTCTAAAACTGGGGATCAAAGGCAAATTGTTTTTGAGTTGCCATCCATGCTACAAACTGGTCTCAATTTATAAAAGCTGTCACACAGTGATGGTAGATACTCTGTTCCTATACAGTTTTCATGAAATTCTCTGGGATTGCTTCTAATGCTTTTCAGATTTAAAATTTTGCCTTCAGGTTAATAATTCAGTGGAGAGAATATTTTATCAATATCTTATAGGGAGCAAGCAAGGCATCCAGAAATCTCTCCAGAGAAAGAAAAATAAGACAAAAGAAACCTCAATAAGCTTCTTAACATCATGGCTATTCCTTTTTTAAAAGTTCTTAGAAGCCAGTTGTGGTGGTACATGCCTGTAATCCCACTATTTGAGAGGCTGACACTGGAGGATCACAGGTTCAAGGCTAGCCTCAGCAACTAAGCAAGATACAAAACAAACAAATAAATAAAATTTAAAAAAGGGCTGGGATTTAGCTTGGACATAGAATGTCCCTGGGTTGAATCCCCAGTAGCAAAATATGATAAATAAATAAAGAGAGGTTCTTAGAACTTTTTCTAAGGAATTTAGAGGACGATCTAGCTCTAGCACTCAGGTTTTTGCCCTTTGTCCTTGTGAGAGCACAGTCTTTTGATAATGTAATAATGGGAAATTATAATGTTTTACAATGGCTATCAAAGTAGCTATACTTTTATTTCATATGTAACTTGTTTATGTTTTATTTTAATTTTAGGATCCAGCGATTTCAGGAAATGAAACAAAGCCTTACCCTGCATTTACAAGAGGAATAGAGAAAGATGTCTTTGTCAAATGGCCTGACACAGACGATATTTGTTGGGCAAAGGTAGTAAATATATCAAAATAGAATAATTGTCAAGATGCTATTTCATTGAAAGTGTTCATTTAATTAAGATATTAAAACCATATTTAGGAGAGATAAACCAAAAATGTAATGATTTAATAACCAAGAAAGCAATATGTACTCTGAGTTCAATCCAAATTATTATAAAAAAAGAATTTATATAAGTCATAAGAGCAAGTATCTGTTTTATCTGAACGTTGCATTTTATTATATTTTTGGTATATTTTGTGTTTTATTATAAATCCACCACTAGTAGAAGGTCTAGTTTAAGAGATGGTCTGCAAGAGCCATCTCTTAAACACCTCTCATTAATAAAACAGTGACCTATACTTATATTACTAATTTGAGTAAGGAATGTCACTGAATTTTATATAAATAATATTCAGA
The DNA here is from genome assembly GCA_004027185.1 of Glis glis. NCBI lineage: Eukaryota > Metazoa > Chordata > Mammalia > Rodentia > Gliridae > Glis > Glis glis. Next base: position 25,332 of record PVJS01021489.1, read on the forward strand.
TCAGAGTATATGAATATATTATAAAACATTTCAGTTTGATTTTCCAATAAAATAATCAAGAAAAAATCTGATAAAATATCTAGAATAAAAAAACAGAAAATCCCATGATGGGGAAAAATTAATACAAAATGAGTTATTTTTTGGATCTTGTACCAAAATTAAGGCTTTGGTGATAAAGGTAGTGAGAGTCAAACTTGCTGTATACATTACTTAATTGTAGTGCCTCAGTGTTCATCACTTGGTGTGATAATTGTATTATGGTTATATAATATGTTAATATTAGGGCAAGATGGTTGAAAGGAGTAGACAAACTTTAGGTATAAGTTTTGCAGCTTTTATTTAAGTTTAAAAATATTGCAGAATAAAATGTTAAAAATAAAATATATAAAATTTTGTGATAAAAATAAGTGAAACAATAATATTTTAAGGAATCATATCGTATAGTATATTGTCCATAGAGGAAGAATTTTCCCTCTCTACTTTCTCCTCATTCTATATTTCTATACATTTTCTCAGATTTCTACCCTTTTATCCATTACTTTAGAGAACAATTCTTTTCTAGTATTTAATCTTTTGGAAATAATTATTATATGAGGGACTATTTACATTCTTTAATGGGGCTTTCTAACTTCTTCAACATTAGATTCAAATTCTGAGAGCTTTCAGCATAACTGAATTTGGGCTCAGTTATAGGTATTTCTGACTGGAGTAGGAGAAAACATTGGTAAGCAGGGGAGAGGCAAACAGAGAGGGAGATTTAGTACTAACCATGAAAATTAATGGGATTATTCATCTGGGCATGCATTCAGTTCTTTTCAAATAAAAAATATTTATTTTTTTAGTGTTTAATCTTGAAGTAATTCTAGAAATGGTTCTGATAAATTAAATTTGGTACACGCTTTTCATATTATTTCTTAGTTACACTAAATGATTAAATGTATTATTTTTAAAAATTACTAACTGCAACAAAATTTGGCCACTCTTTTTTGTTTGTCATGTTAAATGATAGGCTAACATGGAAAATGGGAATAGTTTTCAAGTGATACATATACAAAACCACAAAGTGAAAAAATATTGAAGGGACTATTGATCCTTACTGTTTATTATTAATCCTTATTGGCTTTGAGACTATAATATGCCCCTAACAATACGTGAATTTTTTCTAAAAATATATTATTCACTTTGAGTCTCACTTTGATGCATAATTACAGTGCTCCAAAATTTTTTTAAAAATATAATATATATATATATTCATATACATCACAATTATATCATATTGAATTTATTTTTAGCTACTTTCCCAATTTTTCTCTCTTACAGGTTTGGCCAGATTTACCCAATGTAACAATAGATGAAACAATAACTGAAGATGAAGCTGTTAATGTAAGTTTTGAATTGATTAACTATATAACTAAAAGAAATTCAGAACTTGGACTTATTGTTTTTGATCAATTTTTCAAATTGAATACTTTAAGAAAGTAGGCAGCTTAATTTAAAATTCTATGTACCAGACCATATTTAGATCATGTTTACCTATTTTTCCTAAATATAAAAATGTGTCTGTCACTCAATTAAGCAAATATTTTACTTACTTAATTCAGGCAAACATGCTTCTTTTTAGAAGAACAATTTAATAGTGATAAGAACACTTATTATGAGACTTACTGTCAATAAATTTTATATGCACAATAAAGTGTTGTAAACTACAGGCACACTGTTGTAGTGATCTCCAGAACTTATTCATCATGCATACTTGAGATTTTATGACTGTTAGCAATTCCATATTTTAGTCTACCACTACTGTTGGGAAGCCACCATTCTACCCTCCACTTTTATTTGAATTTGATAATTTTAGATACCACACATAAGCAGAGTCCTGTAATATTTGTCCTTCTGGAACTGACTTGTTTCACTCAGGATAATATTGTCAAAGTTCATTCATGAAAGTTAAATGAATGAAAAGATATTTTATGTAAGTGATAATAAAAAGGGACAAAAATGGACATACTTCTCCCGAGAAAATAGATTTTAAGTAAAATTGTCATAAGAGACAATGGTCATTGTATAATGATAAGAGAGTCAATTAATCAGTGAGCTATAACAAAAACACATATGCACTCAACATTAAAGCAATTGTAAATATATAAAGCACACATTGACAGGACTAAAAGGAGAAATAGGCAGCAATGCACTAATAATTGAAGTCTTCAATACCCTACTTTCAATAATGGATAGAAAATCAGATTGATAGATGGATAGAAAAAAGATTGATATTAAAATAATAAGAAAAGTTATCTAAAAGATTAAAATAAACCAACAAACGAAATGCAGGAACCAACAGAAAAGTAGAACTTAAGGAAGAAAATCTGACACTATCATTTTTAATTAATTATCCTAGCATAGAAAATATTCATTGCATATTACCCTATTAAGCCTGCTGTCCTTCTGAGAAAAAATGTCATTATTGAGCAAAATAATAAAATTAAGTCACCTTCAACTTTTAAAATGTTTATGATAAATATTTTGTAAATCTCTATGGTCCCTAATGCATTTTTTTCTATGAACATTTCCCTCATATATATTCTTCATGAAGATTCTCTGGCAGTTACTACAAAGTTTCAAGATGTTCCAAGGAAGCATTTATGTTATGCCATGCTATCCAGGAATTTCCAATTGATTTAGCTGCAGGTCAATCCAGCTAATACATAGGCACTTCATTATCACTCAGGCATGGCTTGTGAATCTGACAAATTTATGGTTCAGACACCTTTTGTCCATTATGAATTTCTACATGTGAGTCTGAATTTTGTTTTTTCAGGCTTCCAGAGCTCATGTAGCTTTTCCAGATTTCTTCAGGAATTCCACAGCAGACTGGTGGGCAAGGGAAATTATTGATTTCTACAATGACCAAATGAAGTTTGATGGCTTATGGATTGTAAGTAAGCTTTGAACAATTAACTTTTAATGTCAACAAAATATTCTTTGTAGAAATTAGCTCACTAAATTTTTCTCCATAGAATTTTCTTAAGCAAAATACTGGTAAGATACAGTTTAACAATTCAATATATGTATATGGATGTTTTTTACTGGACATTTTGAACTTGACCAAATAACTACAATAACTATTAATATTATACCTAATATTATACCTATTTTTCCAGTGAATAATAAATACCTGAAGATATTTATTTTATTTTAATTCAATGTAGGAATAAGTCTCATACTTAAATAACTCAGTCTTTTGTGTAAGGAATAATAATCTCTTACAAATGTATGAATATTGTCTTTCAAATAATTTCCTCAATTTAGGTAAAATCTTGGTAAGATTTTTAGTACTATAAATTTGAGATAGCATACTCCTACAAGTAAATATTTTGTATAGGAGACAGTACATGAGATTTCTCTAGATATCTAGAGCTGATGTTCTTATTCTGTTCAGTTTTCCACATGAACACATTAATTTACCTTTTTTTGTTAATTGAAGAAAGCTTTATAGAGGTGCTCCTGTAAGCCTGTAGGATACCAAATTGCATAAAGCATAGTATATTTTAATTAATGGGAACATAGTTATATTTGATATAATAATTTATGGACTGTAAGAGATTCTTCTACATACATCCCTTAGAATTCTATCATGATCTAGAGAATGTAACTTGTTTTCAGCTGGGGATATAGCTCAGTGGTAGAGAGCACTTGCCTTACTTGCCTAACATGTGTCAGGCCCCTGGGTTCAATTCCCAGCACTGCAAAGAAAAAAAATTGCTCAGAGAATATAACTTGTTTTCAGAGGGAGGAAATAGCATTTAAGAGGTAGCTAATTAATGTATTTAGAACATGGTCCATTTATAAATGGCTGAAGACCTCAAGATATGTGCTCAATGGAAATACCCCTCGAAATTTCTGTATTTTTAAATTACACCTGTGGTTTAAAAAGTCAAAGTAATTGATAACCAGGCTCAGGGCAGAAGTGGAGGGGAAAGAGGTGGTCATACATACACTATTATAACTCAATTTTTATCTTGGAAATATAAAAATAATCTCACTTTTGTGTGTATAATAGATAATACAGGGGAAACATGGCACTTTATATTTCTCAAAAGGAATTATATAAGTTATTTAAAGAACATTGAATTAAACTAAATTCCTTAGTGTCATAAGATGTTTTATACTTGTCTTAGAATATTGAGTAAATATAATAGTGTTCAAAGCTGTTTTAATTACTTGTTCTCTGAATTAGTTCTTTTTAGAATATATGTCCTAAATCTTTTTAAATTTTTTTATTCTTTCTCTTTAAGGATATGAATGAACCATCAAGTTTTGTGCATGGAACAACTACTAATGAATGCAGAAATACAGAGCTAAATTATCCACCTTATTTCCCAGGTACAATATTATTGTTATACTTTTGATATTATCATATTTACTAATCATTTTACGAAACAAAAAATAGAATTTCACGCATGCTGGATTCACATTTCTAATTTTTACTACCTACACAGTGGGCTACATATTGACCCATTACCAATATATTTAACACTATTTTGAGAGGAAAAAATCAAGAAAGATATCTTATTTATATGAATACAATTGAAAACCCATCTGGAATTTTTATTTGGGTTTTCTTAAAACCTTCCCACATGTAAAAAAAAAAAAAACTTAAATATTCTTTGAGACAAAAAAAAGCTTTTAAAATTTTTGTAGGTTTTTAACTAAGGATAAATGGTAGGAAAGTATTATTTCTCTGCTTAGCCCTTAACTAGTCTACTAGCACATAAAGTGATCACAAAGATCTGATAAAAGGCAACTTATACTGAGAAAATGTGGATCAAATGTGCAATAGCATTTATGTGGCTATTTATTGTAGTACTTTATATTACTAAATTGATTTTTTCTAAAAAACTATTTAATCAGTATTTTCCATCTAAATGCATCAAAAATAGTAGACATTTAGGAGTGTACTTAATTTTTAGATTTTTATTAATTCATTAATTCAGTTATAGTTCCAGATGAGTTCGTTCATTTATAATTACCATATAAATGTACAAAAAGGATAAAAAAATCAGCAATCTTTTTATTTTATTTATTTATTTATTTATTTTTTGCGGTACCGGGGATTGAACCCAAGGGCGTTCTACCTCCGCGCTACGCCCCCAGCCCTATTTTTTATGCTTTGTTTTGAAACCGGGTCTCACAAAGTTGCGGAGGGCCTCACTAAGAGGAGAGAGAGAGAGAGACAGGGAGAGAGACAGGGAGAGCTGAGGCTGGCCGCGAACCCGGATCCTCCGGTCTCTGCCTCCCAAAGTACTGGGATTACAAGCGTGCGCCACCACGCCCGGCAGCAATCTTTTTAAAACAATTTCTTTGCCAAAAAATATAAGAGTGGCCACTATCTTCTGTTTTGATAGTTAGAGAAAGTTCTGGTATTCTGTGGCACAGTTGAGTGAATATTATTAAAAATAATGTATTATATACCTCAAAAGAGTTAGAAATTTTGAATATATTCAGCATAAATAAACTATAGAAGTTTAAGATGATGGGTATGTCAGCTATCCTGAATTGATCACTACTCAATGCACAAATGAATTGGAACATAATATTGTACCTCATAAATATGTATAAATACTATTAACCAAAATTAAATTAAAATATTAAAATAAAAATAACATATAGTTATGAGCTATACATTTCAATACAGGGCACTTTATAATATATTAATATTCTTTAATTGATTTCCCCAGATCTTACAAAAAGAACACAGGGATTACATTTCAGAACTATGTGCATGGAAACTGAGCATATTCTTAGTGATGGATCATCAGCTTTGCATTATGATGTTCACAATCTATATGGATGGTCACAAATGAAACCCACTTATGAGTAAGCAATATTTGTCATTATACTATCTGGCTCTCTGATTCATTTTTATCTTTTGGATCTTAACTTTATTGCTACCTATCTCAAGGGTCCTGCTCCCTTTCTCTGGGAGTCCTTTCCTTCTCATTTGTTCTCTGTAACTTCTTCCTTCATAGCACTTAGACAAAAGGTGTTTCTGTGATCTATCAATCTATCTCTCATCTATGTTACTATTGTTTTGATGTTCATCTTCTTCCAAAAAGAATTCTAGACTATTTTTACTTTGTTCCCCACCATGTACCTAGCATACTGCCCGGCAAATAGATGTTTTCTTTTCTTTTTTTTTTTTTTTT